>PISX010037092.1:0-11368 GCA_004024625.1 Mellivora capensis | reverse complement strand
TGCTGCTATAAACATTGGGGTACAGATGGCCCTTCTTTTCACTACATCTGTATCTTTGGGGTAAATACCCAGTAGTGCAATTGCAGGATCATAGGGAAGCTCTATTTTTAATTTCTTGAGGAATCTCCACACTGTTCTCCAAAGTGGCTGCACCAACTTGCATTCCCACCAACAGTGTAAGAGGGTTCCCCTTTCTCCAGACACATGAAAAAATATAATGGATTTTTGTATTAATTTTGATTTTCCAATCATGCATTATAGTTGCATTTACCTTGCTTATTGATTTTTTTTGGCACCACTTACATTTTGCCCCTGTGGTGTGTGTCTCACTTATTTAACATTGATCTTCACCCTGTAGTTAAGCAGGGTAACTAAAACACATTTTCTGGGTGGATGCCCAAAAAGGTGAGCCATGGGGACCTGGAAAGTGCCAAGGACACTAAGGATAGAGAAGAGCTCATGATAGTGACCCCATGGAAATTATATATCAACAGCTGGCCTACACCCCCAGCTGTGCAGGGGTGGATAGGATTCTATCCAGCAAACTGAAACCTTGAGAACTGAGCCAAGGTATATCACTGCCCAGGACACTGACTGATCACTAGGTAGAGCACAGAGAGGACAGATAGAAGCAAAGGTTTTAAACGCTCAATTGACATTGGAAACCCAAGACAAGATAATCCTACAGAAGTCAGGATTAACTTGCAGAAGTTGGAATTATCTGACCGCATCTTTAAGGTGACTATTATAAAATGTTCCAACACACATCATGAACACTCTGGAAACAAATGAAAATATAGAAAGCCTCAGCAAAGACTCAGAAGATGTAGGAAGAACCAAACAGATGTCTTATAGCTAAAAAATACAACTAACCTTTAGAGATAAAGAATTCACTAACTGGACTCCACAGTGAGATGGAGATGAATAGAAGAAAATAGAGAAAAGTGTCAGAAACTTGAAGATATGTAAGTAGAAATTATCTAGTTTGAACAACAAAAAAAGGAGATTTTTTTTTTAAAAAAACCACCTCAAAGACCTGTAGAACAATAAAAACAGGCTTAATATTTGTGTTATCAGAGTCCCAGAAAGCAATGAGGAAGAGTTTGGTCCTGAAGAAACAGTTGAAGAAATAATGACCAAAAATTTTCCAAATATTTTGGCATACAGTTCTAACAATTTTAATGCATATATCAAAGCATATGGCCACTACTACAAACAGCTAACAGTAGCACTGAATTTCACACCTGGGTCTCTTTTTTCAAGAGCTTATTTAGATCCTGTCCATATGCTTCCTTAGGTCTCCATTGGAATTCTACCAAACAGATAATATCTTATGTAAAATATGAGGTGAAGGGTGTTATTTGGCGTCATGATTTCTTCCATTCTCAAAAGTTCCTGACTGAACTATTGATGCAGCATTAACAACAATATTATGAGCAATTTCCCTCAAAAGTATTTGTTGTTTGTTTGTTTGTTTGTTTAGGGGGTGGGCAAAAGGAAAAGGAGTGAATCTTAAGCAGGCTCCACACACATCATGGAGCCGGATGTGGACCTCCATCCCACAACCCTGAGGTCATGACCAGTACTGAAATCAAGAGTCAGACACTCAACTGACTGAGCCACCTAGGTGTCCAAAAGCTTTTTTTTAAGTAGATGGAAATCTCCAGGGATCTAAAAGACATTGAAACCTGCCTCTGAAAATCAAGATGGAAAGCTTTTAGAGTGTAGTGTCACTTCACTTGCTGGTTCTTCAGCCAACAAAAAAACGGGGTGAATGTGTATATGTGAAGTATGTATAGGTCCCAGCAGTGCATCTGAGGAAACTATCAACACAAAAGTCAGTGGAAATTCATGTCGATGACAAATGTGCATTTCTAAAAACCAGCAGGAGCATCATTCACACTTGTAAGAAAATTAAATTAAAAAACCAAATGAAACCAAAATACTATCCAATAGGATCCAACAGTACATTAAAAGAATTTACCATGATCGAGTGGGATTTATTCTTGGGCTGCGAGGTTGGTTCAACATCCACAAATCAATCAATGTTATACAATATATGAATAAAAGAAAAAACAAGAACGATATGATACTCTCCATAGATGCTGAAAGAGCACTTGACAAAGTACGGCATACTTTCTTGATCAAAACTCTTCAAAGTGTTGGGATAGAGGGTACATACCTCAATATCATCAAAGTCATCTATGAAAAACACACAGTGAATATCATTCTCAATGGAGAAAAAGTGAGAGCTTTTCTGCTAAGGTCAGGAACATGGCAGAGATGTCCATTATCACCACTGCTATTCAGTGTAGTACTAGAAGTCCTAGCCTCAACAATCAGACAACAAAAAGAAATTAAAGATATCTGAATCAGCAAAGAAGAAGTCAAACTGATACTTTTGCAAATGGTATGATACTTTATGTGGAAAGCCCAAAAGACTCCACTCCAAAACTGCTAGAATTCATGCAGGAATTCAGGATATAAAGTCAATACACAGAAATCAGTTGCATTTCTATACACCAACAACAAGACAGAAGAAAGAGAAATTAAGGAGTTGATCCCATTTACAATTGCACCCCAAACCATAGGATACCTAGGAATAAACTTAACCAAACAGGCAAAGAATGTGTACTCAGAGAATTATAGAGAACTCATGAAAGAAATTGAGGAAGACACAAAGAAATGGAAAAGCATTCCATGCTCATGGATTGGAAGAACAAATTTTGTGAAAATGTCTATGCTACCTAGAGCAATCTACACATTTAATACATTCCCTATCAAAATACCATCAACTTTTTTCAAAGATATGGAGCAAATAATCCTAAAATTTATGTGGAACCAGAAAAGACCCTGACTAGCCAGAGGAATTTGAAAAAGAAAGCCAAAGTTGGTGCCATCACAACTGCAGACTTTAAGCTCTATTACAAAGCTGTTATCATCAAGACAGTATGGTACTGGCACAAAAGAAGACACATAGATCAATGGAACAGAATAGAGAGCCCAGAAATAGACCCTCAACTCTGTGGTCAACTATTCTTTGACAAAGCAGGAAAGAATGTCCAATGGAAAAAAGACAGTCTCTTCAACAAATGGTGTTGGGAAAATTGGACCGCCACATGCAGAAAAATGACACTGTACCATTTCCTTATACCACACACAAAAACAGACTCAAAATGGAGGAAAGACCTCAATGTGAGACAGGAGTCCATCAAAATCCTTGAGGAGAACACAGGCAGCAACCTCTTTGACCTCAGCCACAGCAACTTCTTCCTAGAAACATAGCCAAAGGCAAGGGAAGCAAGGGCAAAAATGAACTATTGGGACTGCATCAAGATCAAAAGGTTTTACACAGCAAAGGAAACAGTCAACAAAAACCAAAAGACAACTGACAGAATGGGAGAAGATATTCACAAATGACATATCCGATAACGGGCTAGTATCCAAAATCTATAAAGAACTTATCAAACTCAACACCCAAAGAACAAATAATCCAATCAAGAAATGGGCAGAGAACATGAACAGACATTTCAGCAAAGAAGATGTCCAGGTGGCCAACAGACACATGAAAAAGTGCTCCACATCACTCAGAATCAGGGAAATACAAATCAAAACCACAGTGAGATATCACCTCACACCAGTCAGAATGGCTAAAATTAACAAGTCAGGAAATGACAGGTGTTGGTCAGGATGCGGAGAAAGGGAAACCCTCCTACACTGTTGGTGGGAATGCAAGCTGGTGCAACCACTCTGGAAAACAGCATGGAAGTTCCTCAAAATGTTGAAAATTGAGCTACCCTATGACCCAGCAATCACACTACTGGGTATTTACCCTAATATACAAATGTAGTGACCCGTAGGGACATGTGCACTCAAATGTTTATAGCAGCAATGTCCACAATAGCCAAACTATGCAAAGAACCTAGATGTCCATCAACAGATGAATAGATAAAGAAGATGTGGTATAGGGGCACCTGGGTGGCTCAGTGGGTTAAAACCTCTGCCTTTGGCTCAGGTCATGATCCCAGGGTCCTGGGATCGAGCCCTGCATCAGTCTCTCTGCTCAGTGGGGAGCCTGCTTCGTCCTTTCTCTCTGCCTGCCTCTCTGCCTACTTGTGATCTCTGTCTGTCAAGTAAATAAATAAAATCTTAAAAAAAAAAGATGTGGTGTATATATATGTATACACACACACACACACACACACACACACACACACACACACATAATGGAATACTATGCAACCATCAAAAGAGATGAAATCTTGCTATTTGCAATGACATGGATGGAACCAGAGGGTATTATGCCGAGTGAAGTAAATCAGAGAAAGACAAATATCATATGATCTCCCTGCTATGAGGAATTTGAGAGGTGGGGGGAGGGGGTTGGGGGGTAGGGGAGGAAAAAATGAAACAAGATGAGATTGGGAGGGAGACAAACCATAAGAGACTCTTAATCTCACAAAACAAACAGGGTTGCTAGAGGGGAGGGAGGTAATGGAGCGGGTGGTTGGTTATGGACACTGGGGAGGTTATGTGCTATGGTGAGTGCTGTGAAGTGTGTAAGCCTGACGATTCACAAACCTGTACCCCTGGGGCAAATAATATGTTACATGTCAATAATATAATTATTTTTTTAATTAATAAAAAATTAATTAAAAAATGACATCAGGAGGATGGGACCATAAGACCAAGCCAGAGAACTTCAATAAATTTATCAAAGTAAGTCTGCCAAGGACAAATAGCCAGTTTTGTTCTCAACCAGGTGCCATGTTAGATAAAAGGGTTAAATTAAGCATTTTATTCTCACAGCAAAGCCAATGGTGGCGGCAGGGAAGGAGGCTGAATGAGTGGTTGAGATGAGAAAAACATTCCTATTTATGTCACTGCTGCTCATATAGGGAACAAAGTTCATGTGGTATAGCAGAAAGCATATCCATCTTGAAATCAGAACTCTGTAAAGCTCTCATCTCCCATTATACATGAACTTAGGGAAGCCATTATCCCTGCGTCTTGAACTCACTTTCACAAACCATGAAGGATGAAGATACCATGCTGCCTCACACAGCATTAATTTTTTTAAAAATTAATGCGCCAAGTCCTACCTCTTTGAGCTTGGATATTCTGAAGGGGCCATTTTTCTTGCAAATGGATGGGCAGTTACCTTCATTTGAAAGACCTTTCATCTCTACCTTGCTTGGTGAGTCTTGAAGAACTAGGCTAGGGTGAAACCAGATTACATCTGGGTAGTTTCCTGCATTCCAATAGCCTCAAACTTTATGTGTTATGTAGAGAAATAAAACAATACTTCCACTTCCTGGTTTTGAAATACTTCAATGAAGCAAATTGTTCACCTGAATAGGAGTATAAATTTTAGAAAAAAAAAAAGAAAAAGGGCAAAAGGGTAATAACACCCAGTTGTGCATCCAACACAGTTTTAAGTATAAGAACCCTAGAGATAGTCTAACTTGGGATTTACTGAGCACCTACTGGATAAGAGAGCCTTCTGTCCTCTAGCTTCCTCTAGCACACCTGGGGAGGCAAAAATCTCACTAGATACTCCAGTGTGATAAATCCAGCAATGGAAAGATATCCAAGGAACAGAGGTGACATGCAGGAAGCCACTAACTTTGTTCAGGAGGGGAGGTATGCTTCCCAGAAAAAGTGGTATCTAGACACAAAGGTGTGTAGGGTTTTCTCAGGTTAGAAATGGGAACAGGCTTTCCAGGCAAGAGGAACAGCTTACACAAGAGCACACAGCCAAGTGGTGACAAGGAGGTATCAGGAGATCTCCTTAAATCTACCATGTTCCCAGAATGAAACCATTAGGATGAGAATCCATTTCCCCAGACTCTGGATTGTCTGCTTCTAAATTTTGCCCAGCTGGGATAATGTGGGGAATAATATGCAAATGAAAGACCAAGGCTAACTATTTGGTCTTGGGCAAACCACTCTGGGTATTAGTTTCCTTATCTATCATTTGTTACTTCATACAGCTGTTGTGAGGTGGTATGCTGATAGGAAAGCATTCTTTAAACTGTAGATCTATGCAAATGTTTATTACTCTGGATATTACTTTAGATATGGTCATTTATAAATCAGTCATATTCAATTATTCTTAAGCAGCTACATTTATAAAGCAATAGATACACAGTGTCCTGAATAATAGTAAATAATATGAGGCTGCCACTGAAACATACTAGGAATTGATGTAGGTAGGACAAGTCTAGATGTTTTGAATCACTTTCAAGATGTTTAGTGACTAGAAAGAGAAACATCCATCACTTACGACTTCCCATCTGCAAAGTGTGAGGGAAGAGATTTCTCATGAAAGAAGGATTATGATAGAAAAGTAGAATAAGGCGAGAAAGCCTAAGAAGATACTTGAATGCATGATTTATTTTAAAAACATGATAGAAAACCTTCAGAGTGAGACATCCCTTGTTCAGACATCAGCAGCTCAGAAGAGGAGGTGCCAGAAGGCTTTAAGAAGGAAATTCTACAAGGAGAGATGATGGGGGAGGCCTGGGAGGTCCAAGGTTGGATACCAACCTGTTGTGTCTCACACTGTCTCACACTGCAGTGAAGAGAAGGCTCTCACACTGTTTCTTAGGTGCCATTTCAGAACTTTTGTGATTTTTTTTTTCTTGCCTTTGGGGTGTGTATATGGGTAAGGAGAGGGCAGCTTATATGTACTAATTTGCTTTGAGAATATGACAAGGTATTTTTTTTAGTTTTCCTCTGGATAATGACTCCCCCCAAAAAACTTGTAAATCATCCGACATGATAATTAAGAGCAGCTAAAATATTTAATTAATTGATAAATTCTTTCTTTCTCTGTTAACACACCAACCCTACTTCACACCAGCTCTTGGATGGATGCCATGAATAGGAAGGTGAGGAGGGATCCACTGCCTATGCCTGCAGGCTGCTTACTCTGGGATGCTTTCTGAGGAGCGGGGAGGTTGACCAAGTGACCGGCAATTACAAGATAGCTCAGTACTGCTCTGATAGGAGACATAAAATGTTGCAACAATCCTGGTGGAAACATTGTGTTTAGTTTGAGGCAGGGATGGTTTGGAGTAAGCATTACCACCTAAATAATGGATTTTTTAATGCAAATATTTAATGAGTACTTCAAGTTTCATGCTGATTTGGGGTACATAGAAAGTACCAAATCTAGGGATGCTCGGGTGGCTCAGTCAGTTAAGTGTCTGCCTTTGGCTCAGGTCATGGTCCCAGAGTCCTGGGATCGGGTCCTGCATCAGGCTCCTTGCTCTATGGGGGCCTGCTTCTCGCTCTGCCTGCTGCTCCCCCTACTTCTGCTTTCTCTCTGACAAATAAATAAAATCTTTAAAAAAGAGAGAGAGACTACCAAACTGCCAAATCTAATGCATTAACTTCAAGTTTCTTCCATGATTCATGTGTTGATCCAGTGAATAGTTAATGAATGCCACTTCCTTCTGTGGGCCAGGCACTGGGGTATACAGCAACAAACAAGACTGACCTGATCCCTCCCTCACTGAGCTTAAGTGTAGCTCATCAAAATCTTCAGGGCACAACTAGAGAAATGCTGAAGCTGAAAGGAAAAGTTATCACTAGTCAAAAGTGGAGACCTTCCCTTCCCTGGGAAAGCATGCCCAGCACACAAGCTTGAAAACAGCCTGAGAAATCATGGAGCCATTTCCTCTGCCTGCACAAAGGACACAAACATTCAACCAGGTAATTCCTGGGTAGAACGTGCTTCCCTACTCCCCAAAGCCAAGCACAAAACATGCAGGCTCGCTTTGAAGGCCTCCATAGACCTTCAGGGCCCTAATTCATGAGAGAAAGAGCATGTGTAAAGACTGAGTTAGGTTGATATCTCAGCCTCAAAGCTTCACAGCTGGGTGGCCCTGAGTGAAGAGTAGATTTCCTCTAGCCTTGCTCTCATCTACCTGAAAAAGTTGGGGGGGGGGTCGGGGGGGGGAGCCCAGCAGTCTTCTGGACTCGTGGTGAAGGTTCGGGAGACTAATCTAATGAAGAACACCACATGCAGTGTTCAGCAAATGTTTCCTTGTGCTTCAAAATCCTGTCCAATTGTCAACTCTAATATTAAAACTTTCATTTCCTTGGCCCATGTATGTAACTGTACTCCCATCATGACTTGAACGCAATTTAAAAAAATGAAATTTGTATGTTTCCTCACCAAGCTATGAACTCCGGGAAGATATAGAATATGTGTATAACTCTGCCCTCGTTCATTTCTTGGAACCTTTTGACTGCTCTTTACCTCACTCCCATGCATGATTACCATGACTTTCCCATTAACAGAAGGTGGAAATGACAGGAGGTCAGGGAATTCCTTCGAGCATCCTCTCAAATGGAAAACATCACTTGGCAAATCTCTGACTCAGTCAGAGGTGCTTACCTGAGGTGTAAAGTTCAATAAACTTCCAGGTGAGTGGCCATACACTTCTGGCAGCCAAAACAAATAAGGAGCTCTGACTATTTATATAATTTGATGTGCAAAAGAGGAAAACAAACCAGAGGCATTAGTAAGAACACAATTATCTCTGGTATTAAAACCAGAGAACCATTTGTCTGGGGCCTCACACAGAGGGCACTGCTTAATTTAATTAACAATGCCCACAAGAGCATCCTTGCTGTAAATAAAATATACAACAAAATGAGTGTAACCGTGAAATCCAGGGACATTCCCACTGGTCATTTGCAATCTAGAGATAGGTTTTATAGTACCTAGAGGATCAAATGGACAGTATCGTCTTCAGACATACTGTCTGTTAAGACATACTGTTACTGCATAAACACTTATTTCTCAGAGCCAGTATGATGTGCATGGAGCACGCATGACTTCGAGAAGCTGTTCTACAAATAGTAGAGCAGCAGCATTGAACAGGGATTAAGAATCCAGGCTCTGGATTCATACCGACCTACTAGTCACAATTAATTCTAGAACCTTCAGCAAATCCTTTAACCTCTCTGAGTCTTGATTTTTTTCATCAATAGAATGGGGATAGCAATAGTATCTATACCTTAGGTTGCTGTGAGCATAAAGCAAAATGTGTGAAAAGCACTTAGCTCGGTGTGTGGGATATGGGAAGCATTTAATAAATATTAATTATTAACACATGCTTTGAAAAGAAAAATCATTGATTCTCATGACTAGTTATTTCCTTCAATTGAGTTTGCTTATACTTTACTCTGGTTTGTAATTCCTATTTATTCTAATAGGGGTTTCCTTCAGAATTGCTGCTGATTTGAGGAATAGAATCTACTTGATGATGTAGTTACTCCCTTTATGTGAAATCTTAAGACTTGAGTCTTGGAAGAGGTATTGTCCTTCAGGAATGTTTCTACAGTAGACATGAGTCATGCAGCTCAAAGGCCTCCACTTACCCCAAACCCCTGTGGGAAGAGACTACCTTGGTCTGCCTAGGGTGCTCCCCTCAGGGATCACAGTCAAATGTTACTAGACCCACTCAGGAGTATTCTGCTTCAGGTTTTCTGTGTATTCATTCAGTAATTATTTATTAAGCACTACTATGTGTCTGGTGCTACATTTGGTCCTAAGTCTATTACAGCGAATGAGATGGCATGCTTGTTCTCAGGCTCCCAAGACAGGATCCTTGGCTCCCATCCACCACAGTGGATGTATTCCAAGAACCTGGTCCAGCTCATGACCAGCACTGGGGCTGGCCTTGAAGAGGGCCCAGTGGGTAGTAGTGGACGCATACAGGCATGCCCGCCCACTGTGTTGTGTCTTGATTTTCTGGATGCTCACATTCTTCTTTGCAGGCTCTAGCCTCATTATAAAAATCTTGGTAAAAGTAAGCCTTTGTGATTTCATGAAATCAATTAAGCAAACATTCAATTTTGTGGGTACTCACTGAGCTCAGGAAATGGATGGAATTGACATCTTTTCTGTTAGCACTTTTGCATGCTTTGGTTTCTCTTAAAGCTGTCTCCTTGAAAGGCAGAGGCTAAAGTGTTCAGAGTGGCCACAAATAGGCACAATATTTGTTTTTCTTCTGTCAGCACAATTTTGATGAGGACTTTATGTTTCCAAAGAACACCCAGATCCCTGAGTTTTATTAAGATCCCCAAATCCCTGGGTCTTACTGTAACAAGAATCCCTGCTTTCATCTATCTCACTAGGTCTAGATTCTTGTAACATTTTATGTCAGAAAGAACTTTTGAAAGCGCAGAGGAGTCAAGTAACTTTTCCAAGGTCACAAAGCAAGTGAACATTTGTTCACTTGGGACTAGAACCTAGGTCTGACCCCAAAGCCATATTTTCCGCTATACCAGGGTCTCTCAACCTTGGTAATATTATCATTCTGGGCCAGATGATTCTTTTGTGTTTGTATGTCCGACATATTTTAGGATGTGTAACAGCACCCCAGATGTATACTAACTAGCTGCCAGGAGTACTCTTCATTTGTGAAAGCCAAATTTTCTCCAGACATCGCCAAATGTTCCCCAAGTTAAAAACCATGGTCCTGGTTTTTTTGAGTTGGGGAAACCATTCATCCAACCTAAGTAGTTGAACCTCCTGAAAATTGCTGAAATATCAAATTATGTACAGTAATCTCTTAGGGACTATGGGGATGCCAAAGTGCATGAAAGGAACGTAATAAAAAAAGCTTTGGGATAAAGAAAAAGAAGTTGGAATTGCATATGAGAAAATTGAGGCTAAGAGAAATAAAATAGCCTGCTTCAGGGGCACCTGGGTGGCTCAGATGGTGAAATGCCTGACTTAATTTCCACTCAGGTCATGATCTCAAGGTTGTGAGATCAAGCCCCAAGTCAGGTTCCATGCTGGGCATGGAGTGTGCTTAAAATTCTCTCCCTCCCTTTGCCCCTACCTTAATACCATTAACATCTCTCTCTCTAAAAAATAAAAATAAGGAAATTAAACTAAAATAACCTGGTTCAGATGAGGCAGCTGTAAAGAGAAAAAGCCAGGATGGGCACCCATGTCTGCACCATTCTTACCAGCATTCAAGGGGATCCCCAGTAGTAGATAGTCACAGATGCTGCAAGAGACCCAAGTGTAAGCAATTGGCAAGCTTCGGGAATAAAGTGAAAGTAGCAAATTAGCCATGAGTTGCAGTGCTGAACAAAATGAGAATATTAATCATACATATTTGGAAAAGACATCCCAGATGTCTCGTGCCATTAACCTATTTATATATCATAAATGAAGACATCACTTTATTCATGATCATCTAAGAATCAAATTGCAATATATGTGTGACTCCAAAAGAGGGCTGATTCTAACTAGAAATATATTACATTAGAGCAAATTAGAAACATTAAGGCAATACAAATATGCTTTTTTATTTTTATTATTTTTTAAAGATTTTTT
>PISX010037091.1:0-11364 GCA_004024625.1 Mellivora capensis | reverse complement strand
ATATATATATTTTAAACTATTTATATATATGTGTATATGTATGTGTATATATATATATATACATGTACATATATATGTACGCATATATATACACATATATATAAAAGCAAAAAAGAAAAAAAAAAAAGAACCTCGTGAAAAAGAACCCCAAGTACAAGATTTATATACCATCAGGACAAACACAAATTCACAGAAACATTCTGCCTGAGGCCTTTTTTAAAGATTATCTTTTCAAAAATATTTATAACCCAAACAGCCTTGGAAGGCAGAGATTGTACCTTCCTCCAGAGCAGAAAGAAGACTCCTTTATAGGCAGTCTCGTAAATGCAATGCCTCCCTCCATGACACATTTTGTACAGGTGTGCTTGCTGTCCATTACAAAACATTTGGGTTTCCAAAACCTGAGGGTTCTCTCCTGGAACAACACTTTGAATTGTCGGTGTCCCCTGGTACTCTTTCTGTCACTGTATGGGAATTGGGGTTTGGGAGAATTGAGCAAAAATAAAGACATGCTAGCTACTGTTATTTCTGTGAATAATAAACTGACCTTTGACTCTCACCCAGGACCCATGTTTTTCTTCAGCATCCATAATACTGTGTCAGGCTTATTTGCTAGTTTGTAAATAAAGTAAAATCTCAGACCCACTACAGTTCTTGACAGAGGGAAATATTAGTACATGTTACAAAAAAGTGTTACATCTCAACAAAATAAATCAGTGATGTAGATGCTCATTTTCAAGATGTCTAGGAACGTAATTTTCACACAGATGTGGAAGTGGCTTAGTCTAATGAGGCTAGCTCTAGGCTTGTGGTGGAGACATTGGAGCTTATTAAAGCTTTATTTTAGTTTGTGAATTGAACAAATGTACTTTTCATATGTTTCTCGTATGTTAAATCATTTATTCACAAATATAAAATACAGTTGGTTTTAAATTACATGCTTCTTTATAGAAGAAGATTTATTTTCCTGTTTCCCCAATCTGATATTTATAACCTGTGCAGTTTTAGTATAGTGTGATTTATTTATTCTGGATATGGGAGGTGTGGAGGATACAGGGTACATGAGAAGACCACAAACAGTTCTTGGTCCATGATTTTAAGCATACTTCAGATGTTACTGGAAAACTTTTAGTGTTCATGGGTATATTCCAAATGTCATAAGACTCCAAGAATTTACTAGAAGGGACTATGACAACTTTAATGTCAGATGGGGCACAAATTGATCCCTGCATGCATGAAAGGCACCTCCTCTGTGTTGTGGGACATGCATTATAAGATAGTTGGTTTTGAAAATTGGACCACAAAGCAAAGTGACTTAAATGTCATAATTGGAGGAAAAATATTTGTATTTTCAACCTTAAAAAAATAAATAATAAAAGTTATGGCAAAGCAAATGGGTTTAGTTAAGAATAACAGAAGAATTGAAAATTGTGACTTCTGAAGGTAAGTCTGGAAAACAAAAGAGAACATCTTTTTATAGAGGGGAGGAGGAAGTTGGGGGGGGATTGTTTTGAACAAAAGGTTGTTGTTTGGAAATGAGAGTTTGAAGTGGTAGCAGCTCATTGGCTGCACATGAAAGCAATTTGCTGTTGCCAGGCTGAGAGAACAATCTTTTTTTTTTTTTCCTCTGGGCTGTGGAAGCTGTGGTGAATGATAGTGCCTGAGAGCTCTCTTTTCATGGCTTCCTGACTCCATTTGCAGTAGGATTTCCTTTATTCATTTTCACTCTTTCTCCTTTTGACTAGGGTCTTTCCTCAAAAGCATAACAGATTGAGTCAGATTTTCCACAATTTACTGGTTTTGTCCTATATTGTCAGGGAAGACCTTTCCTGGTTTTCATGCCCCACATCAGAGGGAAAGTGCATAGTGATTGGAAAAAAAATTAATGCCACACTGAGTAACAAGGAAGGGTATAAAGGAGATTTCTAGGCATTTCCCATTTAAAGTCTGTTTTATCAAGGTCATAAGTATTAGAGATTGTCTAGAACCGCTGAGCCAGCATCACCCTATTGGGTACAAAATTTCTGCAGAGGTTTGACAACAACAGCTATAAAGCCTAAATATGATTAAACAAAACAAAAATGAGGGGCAGAATAATAAATCTAACCTACATAATGGTCCTAAACCAGGAGTTCAGACTTGAAGGTAACCAGCTAAAAATAGATCAAAAGATTAGGGATCAGTTAGGTTTTCTCCTTGCCTGAAATACTAATTAAAAAAATGTTCTAAATTTCAGAGTTTACTCCTATTCGCAATGGCCTGGGAAATACAAATGATGGTATTATTTTTCCAGGTCAGTGCCAGAGTAAAGGGAAGAAAGGGAAGAAGAAAGGATTTTAGGTTTTGTTAAGGTATAAGGTCTTGATAGAGCTTCCAAGATGTCAGTTATTTCTTTTCCTCATCAATTTGATGTGAGGTCCCCAGTATTTGAGCAGATGTCAGATGCAGCCTTCTTTAGCTGTGAGGTTTATATTCAAGGTTCAAGTCCCTGACGTCTGGCTACTATTTGGGCAGTGAGAAGGACCTGATATAGTCCTTTTCAAGGAGGCATAAAGGGAATCTTTTTTTAAAAAATTGATACCAAATCAGAAAGATGGAAAAAATTGGAAACGTTAATTTGGAGAGTCACACTCAGGTATTTGAAGAAACTATAAGAATTAATATTTAATCCAGTTTATAGGTATATAACAAAACCTAAGGACAATTAACAGGATTAGAATCTACAAAGGTATAAATATAGTTTTCTTTTCTATAAGTATTTCAAATTTTTTTCCCAATGATAATCTCAGTAAAGTTTATTTGTTTGCATTAAAATTGGCCTGATTATTTACATAAGTGTAGCTAGAATAGTGATTACCCATATAAGCTCTTTAAGAGTTTAAGAGTTGTTGAAACTTTTTATAAGAAATTTCAAGTTAAACTTTTAAAAGTCTCAGGCTGGTATTATATTGGCTTCATAAAAGTCTGTCTTAATTTCTTAAACTTGTCTGGTCATATCTGAGTCTATGCACATTTCTCTTAAATATGACAATCCACTCAAAGTCTTGGTAATATAGCCCATATTTTTAAACTGTGTTCTGTTTCAAGGAGAACAGATTTTTATTGAACTTATGCAAATAATGCTGTGGCTATGAGAAAAAGCACTCAAAATTTCCAATTTCTGGAGGGATCTGGTAGGAATAAAAAGATGAATGTTTTATCTTGGTTCACAAAAGTACATTTTACTAACTTGCTTTAAGTCATAGATAGCTTCAGAGGAAAGATTTCCTCATTTCTAGAAAACAAAGACTAAAGAATGAGCAATATTTTAAAAAAAACCTCTTAGGAATTGTGTTCATCCTCATCAGTTCACTGTATTCTGTGTTGTTAATTTTTGTTCTGTTTGAATACAGTTTATCCATTAGTCCCGAAAATTTTTACCCAGTTCAATTTTATGATCTTAGTTATCAGATACCTGCACTTTGACAAAACTCCTTCAGTAAATCTCTTTGAAGATGAATAGTTTTGTAGGTTCATTTTTTTTTTGCAAAAAGCATCAGAGTAAAGCAATAATTGTAAATGAGAGAAGACTTAAAAATGTCCATTTTTAAAAAGATCTGATGAGAAATTATTGCAATGAAATTGACAGGGAAATCTGATGATTTCTGTAACATGCAACATTTTAAGGTAATAATTAGAACTATGACTAGTAACATTATACCAAGGCATATCAAATTTCCTTGGATTTCATATAATTTTCAGAATATTTACATTAATAGCATTCACTGTTGGAGTATATCTCAAGAAGGATTATCATCATTTATGATAATGTTTCCCATGTAATTTAACATATCCAATAAGACTAATTTGTTTAACATCTTTTTTAAAAGGAGAGAGAACAAATCCTTAGAGATGCTCTAAGACCTTTTTTAAAACCTCAGAATTAGTCCATCAAATCAAAAAAAAAAGATTTATTTAGAAATTGATTTGGAGAAGTTTGTCCAAAATATAAGAAGGTTTTAAAACAGTGAGTTAAATAATATTATTGCTCACAGTGAATCAATACTTTGTTACCCATTTAACTATGGTGACAATAGAAGATGTTAAAAGCAAATAAAGAAAGCCATATAGTTCTGAGCAAGACTTAACTCTTAATATTGAGATGGCTCAGTTTACTTAAGTAATCAAAGACTTGACAATGACAGCAAACACAATACATTATTTTGACAAAACCCAGGTTTCTTGTTTTTGTTTTTAGGCAGTTTACTTTAAAAGGCAAAGAAAAACAGTCCAGGAAACAGTCAGGAAACAGTCCAGGAATACTTGGTTAATTTAGAAGCAATTTTTAGAGTCTTGTGTGCATTTGGAACCCTCCAAGTGGCAATTAAAATAGGCATCCCATTCAGTCTGTTTAATTTTAGAGCCAGTCTTCCAATTTGATTCCAAGAAAAACAAGTTTGAGGAGTCTGAAAGTTTCCCATAATGGCCATTGGAATTCTGAATTATCTTTGGTTAACTTGATCCATTTAGTTAAGAATGCACATGAGAAGAGACCATAGTTTATTGTTTGTTTGTTTTTTTAACATAAAACTGACTGGAGTCTCAGAGGAGGGTCCTCCTGAGAAAATTTACAGGATTGGAATCCCTTACTTTAAGACTAAGGACTATACAGCAAGTTCAGAACTGGGGTTACTTCTGGATAGGGAAGGTGGAGGAATAAATGGGTCTTTGCTTTACCTATAATCCTGATAAATTATAAAGATAAAGATAAGGAAGGATAAAGATAAAGAAGGAACAATTGAGAGGGGAAGTAAAATTTGAATTCATTATGGCAAATCATTAACATTTCTTCATCCTAGCTGGTATCAACATAGATGTTTATTATAGTATTTTCTTCAACCTTCCAAATGCCCACAATATTTCATAATAAAAAAATATAAGAAGCTGAAAAAAAAGACCATGTGTTCATAAAATAAATGAGTACCCACAAAAAGGACAATTACTTCAGAATGACAGATTCTGAATAAAGTCAGAGAGTTTAACCAAAAGGAAAGAACTCAAATCTGAGCGAAAACCTAGTGAACCTAAGTAAGAAGATAATTCAGGAAACAAGGACCACAAGGGGCTCATGTTCATACTGCACATGATTCTGGGAGTTGCTAGTTTTTCAGGGGTTTGTTCCCTTCAGATCCTACTTCTGACACCATGTAATATTAAATGTGAAATTTATTTTTTTTTACTTTATTTTATTTATTTTCAGTGCTCCAAAATTCATTGTTTATGCACCACACCCAGTGCTCCATATAATACATGCCCTCCATAGTACCCACCACCAGGCTCACCCAACATCCTACCCACCTCTCCTCTGAAACCATCAGTTTTTTTCTCAGAGTCCACAGTCTCTCATGATTTGACTCCCTCTTTGAGTTCCCCCATATCACTTCTCTCCATCTCCCCATGTCCTCCATGTTATTTGTTATGCTCCACAAGTAACTGAAACCATATAATTCTTGACTCTCTCTGCTTGACTTATTTCACTCAGTATAATCTCTTCCAGTCCCATCCATGTTGATACAAAAGTTGGGTATTCATCCTTTCTGATAGAGGCATAATACTCCTTTGTATATATGGACCATACCTTCTTTATCCATTCGTCCTTTGAAGGGGATCTTGGTTCTTTCCACAGTTGGTCAACTGTGGCCATTGCTACTATGAACATTGGGGTACAGATGGCCCTTTTTTTCACTACATCTGTATCTTTGGGGTAAATACCCAGTAGTGCAATGGCAGGGTCATAGGGTAGCTCTATTTTTAATTTCTTAAGGAATCTCCACACTGTTTTCCAAAGTGGCTGTACCAACTTGCATTCCCACCAACAGTGTAAGAGGGTTCCCCTTTCTCCACATCCTCTCCAACACTTGTTTCCTGTCTTGTTGATTTTGGCCATTCTAACTGGTGTAAGGTTGTATCTCAATGTGGTTTTGATTTGAATCTCCCTGATTGCTAATGATGATGATCATTTTTTCATGTTTCTGTTAGCCATTTGTATGTCTTCTGTGGAGAAGTGTCTGTTCATGTCGTCTACCCATTTTTTGACATGATTATCTGTTTTGTGTGTGTTGAGTTTGAGGAGTTCTTTATGGATCTTGGATATCAGCCCTTTTTCTGTAGTGTCATTTATGAATATCTTCTTCCATTCCGTGGGTTGCCTCTTCATTTTGTTGACTGTTTCCTTTGCTGTGCAGAAGTCTTCAATCTTGATGAAGTCCCAAAAGTTCATTTCCCTTTTGTTTCCTTTTCCTTTAGAGACATATCTTGAAAGAAGTTGCTGAGGCCGATGTCAAAGAGGTTACTCTCTATGTTCTCCTGTAGGATTTTGATAGATTTCTGCTTCATGCTGAGGTCTTCTTTTATCCATTTCAAGTTTATCTTTGTGTATGGTGTAAGAGAATCATTGAGTTTCTTTCTTCTACACATAGCTGTCCAGTTTTCCCAGTACAATTTATTGAAGAGACTGTCTTTTTTCCACTGTATATTTTTTCCTGCTTTGTCAAAGATTATTTGACCATAGAGTTGAGGGCCCATATCTGGTCTCTCTACTCTCTTCCACTGGTCTATGTATCTGTTTTTGTTCCAGTACCATGTTGTCTTGAGGATCACAGCTTTTAGTAAAGCTTAAAAATCAGGCAACGTAATGCACCCAGTTTTGTTTTTCTTTTTCAACATTTCCTTAGCAATTCAGGGTCTCTTCTGATTTCATACAAATTTTAGGATTGTTCATTCCAGCTCTTTGAAAAATGCCATTGGAATTTTGATTGGGATGGCATTGAACGTGTAGTTTGCTTTAGGCAGTACAGACATTTTACCAATGTTTATTTATCTGATCCATGAGTATGGCATGCTCTTCCATCTTTTTTTAAATTTCATTTTATTTTTATTTATTTTTTTAATAAACATATGATGAATTATTAGCCCCAGGGGTACAGGTCTGTGAATCTCCAGGTTTACACACTTCACAGCACTCACCATAGCACATACCCTCCCCAATGTCCATAACCCCACCACCCTCTCCCGATCCCCCTTCCCCCAGCAACCCTCAGTTTGTTTTGTGAGATTAAGAGTCTTTTATGGTTTATCTCCTTCCCGATCCCATCTTGTTTCTTTTATTCTTTTCCTACCCCCCAAGCCTTCCCACATTGCCTCTCCACTTCCTCATATCAGGGAGATCATATGATAGTTGTCCGATTGACTTATTTTGCTAAGCATAATACCCTCTAGTTCCATCCACGTCATCGCAAATGGCAAGCATCCCTTCCTGATTCTCCTGTTCTTTAAGGTGTAAAGAGAGGTGGTGTATATTAGATTTTTCAAATTTTTTGAGGGAGGCTTGGATGGCTATGTATTTCCCCCTTAGGACCGCCTTTGCTGTAACCCATAGGTTTTGGACCAAAGTGTCTTCATTCTCATTGGTTTCTATGAATTGTTTAAGTTATTCTTTGATTTCCTGGTTGATCCAAATGTTCTTAAGCAAGGTGGTCTTTAGCTTCCAAGTGTTTGAATTCATTCCAAATTTTTTCTTATGGTTGAACTCTGGTTTCAAAGCATTGTCGTCTAAGAATATGCAGGGAATAATCTCAAGCTTTTAGTATTGCTTGAGTCCTGATTTGTGATCCAGTATGTGGTCTATTCTGGATAAAGTTCCATTTGCACTTGAGAAGAATGAGTATTCTGTTGTTTTAGGGTGGAATGTTCTATATATATCTGGTCCAATGTGTCAATCAATGCTCTTGTTCTTTATTGATTTTCTGCTTGGATCATCTGTCTATTACTGAGAGTGGTGTGTTAAGATCCCCTACTACTAATCTATTCATATCAATATGACTCTTTATCTTGATTAACAGTTGTCTTATGTAGTTGGCTGCTCCTATATTGGGGACATAAATATTTACAATTGTTAGATCTTCTTGGTGGATAGACTCTTTAAGAATGATGTGGTGTCCTTCTTTATCTCTGACTATAGTCTTTAGTTTAAAATATAATTTATCTGATATGAGAATAGCTACCTCAGGTTTCTTTTGAGGCCCATTGGCATGAAAGATGCTTCTTCATCCCTTCACTTTCAGTCTTGATGTATCCTTAGGTTCCAAATGGGTCTCCTGTAGACAACATATCAATGGGTCCTGTGGTTTTATTCAATCTGAAACCCTGTGTTGTTTCATGGGAGCATTTAGGTTTTTCACATTGAGAGTGATTTCAAATGTAAAATTAAAAACAACAAAGGCTATCAAGCAGCAAATGAGTTGATTCAGTAAAGGAATTGCAGTTTGGGACAAGCAAGCTATGGTGAACCATGGGCAACTCTGGAGAAGAACATATTTTTTAGTGTAAAAAGGAGATGGTTTGGGAAGGATGTTTTGAACACAAATTCACTGGAGGAAAATGAGTTGAAGTGGTGGCAGCTTTACATTGGCTGCAGGAGAAGGCACCTTGCTTGCTGGGTTCAGAAGATATTTCTTCTTCCTGTTGGACTTTGTAAGTTGTGATGAGTGGTAGTACTGGAGAGTTCTTTTTGATTGGAAGTTTTCTCTATTTTCACAGTATTTATTATTATTGTT
This sequence comes from Mellivora capensis, assembly GCA_004024625.1. Taxonomy (NCBI): domain Eukaryota; kingdom Metazoa; phylum Chordata; class Mammalia; order Carnivora; family Mustelidae; genus Mellivora; species Mellivora capensis. The sequence continues at coordinate 2,770 of PISX010037091.1, read as the reverse complement.
ATTTTTAAAGATTTTTATTTATTTATTTGAGAGTGAGAGAGAGAGCTTGAGCAGGGAAGGAAGGATAGAAAGAGAAAGATAAGCAGACTCCCCACTGAGAAGATCAATCTTAGGACCCCAGGATCATGACCTGAGCTGAAGACAGACATTTAGCAGTCTAATAGGACATCAAATCTTCTTTATCTGCTCAGTGTATCAGTTTAAAAGCATTTCTGTTCCTTTCATCACAGTTCTTTTAAACCAGGTGAAGAAAGCAATACAGTTCATTGGCTTTTTGTTGTTAACTATTTAAAACAAAGTTAGACAACTGTGATTAACTTGTACTTTTTAAATTTTCAGAACAATTCAAGTTTGAGTTGCCTATAAAATTAATATTCAAGAGAAAAGATGGCGGAGAAGTAGGAGGAGGCGCCATTTCAACCTGTACCCTAAAGTGAGCTGATTACCTACCAAAGAACTCCGATCACCCATGAAATCAGCCTGAGATCAGAATTATACACGTCTGGAACTCTACGGGGGCAGAAGATGCCAGTGGGCAGGCAAAGCAGAGTGGGAACATTGGACTAATATCAGAAGATAAACAAAAGGGGGAGGGAGCCACCAGAGGTGACCCATTGGAAAGTAATACCGCAATACAAGAGTGCCCTGAATCTGGGGACCAGCATTAACTTGGAGTCTGTTTGAAAGCACTCAAAAAGAGCAAAGGATTGAGGGGGCAAAACTGTGGGAATCGGGGTGGTTAGGGACAGGGGCTTAAATCCCTGGACCCAGGACAGCCAACCTGGCACTGAGCCAGAGAGAGTGTGGTGGAGAAACCAGGTCTTGGTCCCTGAGCCGTCAGTGCGCCTGAGAGCACATGGGGTCTCGTGAGAGGCTGGGAGCCTCAAGAGCTGGCAGAAACACAGCCTTTTTGCGCTCTTCCACACGAGGACCATGCCATGCTATCAGAGCCTGAGACACGCGCACCCCACACCCTCCCCTGAGAGAGGTGTGCATAGGCACCAGCCCGGTGCTCTCGGACCCAGAAAGACCAGGCACCCCCAGCCAGGGCCAGCAGGAAAATCTCAGTGTGCGATCACTGCTTGGAACTTCTCTGGCGGTACAGAGCTGCCAGACAGCTGCTGCTGTCATGGTTTTGGGTACAAGCTCTGCCAGCGGCCAAGGGGGAACTTATGTGTTCTGCAGAGCCCAGAGGGGAACAGATTGAGGCTCTCTCTGAGAGGGAGGTTCGGGTGCAGTTTACTTTCCTCTAAACCTCCCAAAACCATCAAAAGCTGTCAAGGCGAGAGGGAAAACAAACAAACAAACAAACAAAAAACAAAAACAAAAAACAAAAAAACAAACATAAAAACCTCCAGAGAACAAAAGCCTGAAACACCAGTTTCGTCAGAGCCCACCCCCCTGAGAGGGGCGGGGGGGCTTAACTCAGGGAACATTGCCTGAAAACCCACGTGGCAGGCACCTCCCCCAGAAAACCAACCAGGAAAAAAAAAAACAATGCGGCAAGAAAACAACCACCACTACTTCATAGATATAACTTTTATTTTTAATTCATTCACACTATCATGGTTCATTTTTTTTTATATATAGACAATTTTTATTAACCTATTTACCATCACAGTGAGATGTCCAGTACATCAAATTCCATAATAACCTTTTAACCTAAACTTTTTGATACATATACCTTGTTTTTCTTTTCCTTTTCTATTTTTTATTTTTTTTAAATTTTAGCTTAGTTTAGTTTAGTTTATTCCTTTTTTGTATTTTTATTTTTTAATATTCATATAGAGTTAAACTTCAAGGTAATCCCCTTGCCCCAATGAATGCTACCCTTATAGGTAAACCAATTTTTAATCCCCCTTTATCTTAGGAAAGTTGAGTCCTTTAACAAAGATATCAAGATACATCCAGGAAGAATCAAAATAACCTTCCTGGCCCACATTGAGAATTTATAACCACTCTCCCAACTTTTTCTCCTGCCAGTGTTTCTGTGAATTTGTGTTTGTCCTGATAGTATATAAATCTTATACTTGGGGTTCTTTTTCATGAAGTTCTTTTCTTTTTTTGCTTTTATATATGTATGTATTTTTTTCTCTTGTCATATACTTTTATCAGTCTTTTTGTTTGTCTGTTTTTGTTTCTATATTTCATAAATCTTACCTTAGGGCCCATTTGGGCTGAGCCTTCCCGTTTATCTTCCCTTTATTACCTGTCTCTCTCTCTCTCATTTATTTCTTTTTCTTTCTTTTTTCTTTCATTTGGGTGGGGACTGCTGATTGCTCAGAAGCGTTCCAGGGTGCACCTTGAATGCACCAAGGTTGATACATCCAGCTACATCCATTCAGCCAACCCTCACCAAAATGACTAGGAGGAGGAGTGCCCAACAGAAGAAAAATTCAGAGGATGGGCCTTCTGCAACAGAGCTAATGGCTACCAACATAGAAAATATGTCGGAAAGGGAATTCAGGCTAACAATTATCCAGGCAATAGCTAGGTTGGAAAAAGCCATGGATGACCAAATGGAATTTATTAGGGTAGAACTGAAAGCCACCAGGGACAATGTTCACAATGTTAGGGCAGAACTGAACGCCATCAGGGATGATGTTCATAATGCTGTCAATGAGTTCCAATCTAATCTAAATTACCTAAAAGCTAGGGTAGCTGAGATAGAAGATAGAATTAGTGATCTGGAGGACAAACAGATATAGAGAAAGGATCAGGAGGAAGCCTGGAACAAACAGCTTAGAGCCACAGAAACAGAATCAGGGAA
>PISX010037090.1:0-11367 GCA_004024625.1 Mellivora capensis | reverse complement strand
TAGGTGTTATTTCTTCTTTGAAAGTTTGGTAGAATTCCCCAGGGAATCCATCAGGGCCTGGGCTCTTGTTTTTTGGGAGGTTTTTGATCACTGCTTCAATCTCGTTACTAGATATCGGTCTGTTCAGCTTGTCAATTTCTTCCTGGTTCAATTTTGGGAGTTTATATTTTTCTAGGAATGCATCCATTTCCTCTAGGTTCCTTAACTTCTTGGCATATAACTGTTGATAATAGCTTCTGATGATTGTTTCTACTGCCTTCGTGTTAGTTGTGATCTCTCCCTTTTCATTCATAATTTTATTAATTTGAGCTTTCTCTCTTCTCTTTTGGATTAGTGTAGCCAATGGTTTATCGATCTTATTGATTCTTTCAAAAAACCAGCTTCTAGTTTCATTGATACGTTCTACTGTATCTCTAGTTTCTACCTCATTCATCTCTGCTCTAACCTTGATTATTTCCCTTCTTGTGCGTGGAGTTGGTTTAATTTGTTGTTGATTCTCCAGCCCTTTAAGGTGTAGAGACAGCTGTTGTATTCTGGATTTTTCAATTTTTTTGAGGGAGGCTTGGATGGCTATGTATTTCCCCCTTAGGACCGCCTTTGCTGCCTGGTGGTGGGTATTGTGGAGGGCACGCATTGCATGGAGCACTGGGTGTGGTGTAAAACTATGAATTCTGTTACGCTGAAAAGAAATTAAAAAACAAAACAAAACAAAAAAACCACAATGTATACATATAACAAATCAAGTTGTACACCTTAAACACATACAAATTTTATTGTCAAGTGTACCTCAATAAAGCTGTGGGGGTGGGGGCTGAGGCATGACCTCCTATAAAACAAAGAGGAAGGAACTAGCTGCTCTCTTGTGTGCCTGCTCTGTCTCTGTCTCCGTCTCTCACACACACAATCATTTTACCAATTATAAATCTACCATAAAATACTTGAATCCATATTTCTTCTAAACACCAGAACTAAGAATTATTTTAAAATCCTGAATAGCCATGTGTGATATGAAGAAACTCACATTCTTTTACTGCTCTCTACCTTTTCCTATCTGTTTCTTCTATGTGTCTGTTGTGCGATCTGGGATATGAGGAACCAATGCATTACTATTATATTGTGGACATTCTACACTATTTATGTTCCCTTTAAATATTACTTGCTGTTTAGATTACATGCTTTGAAACTATATTTACAGTAATCATTTAAACTTTGTTGTATGCTTAAATATCTTCAATGCCTACCAACACTCCCTTATATTATGGGTTACCCATTCTTTAGCTCATTTTACTTCACCTCTCCATTGGTTGGAGTGGATCTTAAAGCAATTTTCTTAGGAAAGATGTTCCTGAGAACGTTTAGGAATGTCTTTTCTGGAGCATTCATAAGTGAATGATAAAACTGCCATTTGGCTAAGTTAAACTGTCTTTCCCTTAAAACCTTGGAGATGTGCAAGCCCCGCATCGGGCTCTCTGCTCTGCAGGGAGCCTGCTTCCCCCCCACCCCCCCCGCCTGCCTCTCTGCCTATTTGTGGTCTCTGTCTGATAAATAAATTAAAAAAAAAAAAACCTTGGAGATGTGTCACTTTTCTTTTTCTTTTTTTTTTTTTTAAGATTTTATTTATTTATTTGACAGACAGAGTTCACAAATAGGCAGAGAGGCAGGCAGAGAGAGAGAGGAGGAAGCAGGCTCCCCACTGAGCAGAGAGCCCGATGCGGGGCTTGATGCCAGGACCCTGAGATCGTGACCTGGGCCGAAGGCAGAAGCTTAACCCACTGAGCCACCCAGGCACCCCTGTCACTTTTCTTTATCATCTCTTGCTATCATTGAGATGCTTAAAGAAGACTGTCTGATTATTCATCATTTGACTTATAGAATATTTGTTTCCTCCATCCTTCTATTTCTAGATTCTTGCCAATATGTGTCTACTTATTACTCTCTTCATTGATTTGTTCTGTGCAGTCAATTGAATAATGTCCCTTCAAAATTCACATTTATTTGGAATGTCAGAATGTGACCTTACTCGGAAATAAGGTCTTTAAAGATACAACTGGCTACAAACGAATTCACCCTGGATTTCGGGCACCCTGAAGCCAATGACTGGTGTCCTTGTGAAGAGAGAACCCACAGACACACACAGAGATGAAGGCCAAGTGAAGGACACTGAGGTTGGAGTTACCCCACCACAAGTCAAGGATCACCCAGGACCAACAGAAGCTGGAAGAATCAAGGAAAGATTCTTCCCTAGAGCCTTCTGTAGGGAAGCCCTGTTGACATGTTGATTTTAGCCTCCAAAACTGTGGCAGAAAAAAAAATCCCTGTTGTTTTAAGCCACCCAATTTACGGTGCTGTGTTCTAGCCACCTTGGGAAACTAATACCATCTGGAATGCAGGAGTCTTTTCCGTTTATAAACTGTTTTTTAGGCCAGTACTTTGATTAATTTCTTGTTCAAGTCACCTGTAATTCAGAAGTATGGTGTCTCTTATCTGTCTCATATCTATTATAGTCTCTCTCTTTGTTTTAATCTCCTTGTCTTTCCCCTCGGCATCCTGGGAGAGCTTCTCATGCATCCGGAAAAATTGCGAAAGACAGAAATGGGGAAAAGATTATGGGGTGTCCTTTCAGTGGAATGTGGGGTGTTCTACAGAGGACTCTTCAGGACATTACCAGATCCAACAAGGTCCTGAGTCTTTCATTATTCCTACTGTAAAGGCTAATTTCCCACCCTGTACTATGCAGAGAACTGGTAGTAATTCATTTTGTGAATGGGGAAAGGAAAGAGGGAACCAGGGAGGGAACAGAGAGGTCTGAGGAGCACCTATGGGTCAGGAAGGTTCCCCAAAAGTGTTCACAGAATCCTATTTTTTCCCAAACAACCACTTTTTTTTTTTTTTTTTTTGGTGTACTGGCCCCATGCCTAGTGGAATTCTTAATTTTTCTCCAGCATCTTGATTGTCACTTTTAAATGATTCACTGCATCTTTGTATAGCTTAAGCATTTGCCAAGGTGGCCAAGAAGGAAAAAAAAGTGGTTCCCGGAATTCTGATCTTTTTAATCACTGCTCCAGACTGGTTCTGGGAATGGAGAGGCACCATCTGCAAAAGGTTTTTGGAGGAAATGGGGTGGGAAGTGGGGTGGGTGGAGTTGTCAGGGAGAAGAATATGTCCCCAGATCCATTAGAGCAGTCTAGTCTAGGTTGAGCACCACTTTGAGGAGAAAACCATTTTGTGGTGTCTTCACTAAGCCTAGATATTTTAACTTCATTTCCAGGTCCCTACTTGTAGTTCCTTTCTTGATTTATTTTGGTTTTTTGGCTGTTTTAACAGGAAAATCCACTCCCTTTTCAAACAAACAGCCCTAAGAAAGATAGGACCAGAGAAAGTTCTCACTTAAAGCCTCACCTCTAAGCTTCCAGAAAAATAGCTACTTCTTCTGCCCCTGGGGCCTCTGGCTTGTTCCCCTTGTAGCCCGGGGCATGGAGGAAAGCAGAGGGACCTTGTTCTCATAGATGCACACTGGGGTCAAGTTCCACCTCCTCGGTAAAGTCCCCCCTGGCCACCCACCCCCTGTCCGCTCCCTCTTCCCCCTCAGCTCCTAACTCGCTTGCTGTTCCACTCATTTTCATATTTAATTCCGCACTTGGGTGGATTCTAGGAATAATACCATTTTCCAATATGCAATTTCTTGTTTGTCCAGCTATGAACCCCTTACCAGCAAGGGCCCTCTCCCCTGGCTTCCCTTCTGTTCAACACAGCCCTAAGGGTAAGGCTGGACTCCTGACAGGAGTTTGGTCGACACCTGAGTTCACCTGAACTCAAGCCTGGCCACTGGGGCAAGATAAGAGACACTTAGACATGGTCAGACCACAGGCTCTCCCGATGGCCTGCAATGATATCAAAGGGAACTACACCAGTCCCCCAGTGTGTCCCCTCCCCCTCCCAAACTCCCATGGGGGGACCTGATACTGGGAAATCAGACCACCCTCCGTAGGAAGAACTGTTCTGCCTCTTCTATGGGAACCCACGCAGAGCCTTTCACCGTCCTTGCCCTCCTGGGCTAGCATCTTCTCTCCCCAGCACCTCTATGCCTTTTTTCTCAAGGGAAGGATTCCTCACTGCTCTCTGGCTACCCCTGCCTCTTCCCTGCCTTCTCTTGATTTTGGAGAAAGCATACCCTAACAAGTTTGCCAAGCATCTTCTACTCTCTCCTTCGAGGAACTCTTTCAAATGTTCTCTTTCCCAGAAGGTCTTTCCCGACTGGGGAGAGGAGAGAAGAGGAAGCTTTCTTTCCTTTTCTCCTTGTGCAAATCATTCTGCTCTGTTGAAAGCGATAAATATGAACTCGGTCTATAATGCATTTGTTTCGCAGGTGAAGATAGTGATTCATTTAATTCCACTGTCCTCTCGGGATGGCTCTTGTGCCTTCCTCTGAGTTTGCTGTATGGACTTTCTGGGGCTAGGATGAATCGATGTTTCGTGTCTGCTTTCTCTTTGCTTTGCCCCAGGTTGTTCACCTTTCTGTAGAGTCTCCATTCTCCCCATCTTCTCCTTTCTCTTATTTAGATTGGCTCCTAAGAAAAGATCAGGGGCGGCAGCCCTAAAATCCCAATACTGTACTTACTTCCTCAGGAGAGCGGGTAATGGAGATGTCACATCAGTGGACTGAATCGTATGAAGCAATTCCAGGGACAGCATGGGGATAAAGGTAAGAATAAGGCCACTTTTTAGCAAAGGACTTCCCTGGTATGCAGAAATTCACATACTTTCCAAACACTCTTTTAAGTGCCCTGGACTCTTTCGGAGGAGGCATGGCTCCATCCAAGTCTACAGTATTTGAATGAACAGTCTTACAACAGAATCAATCAGAAAATTCTAGAGCTGAAAGAAAGGTTAGACCCCCTCTAGCCTGGGTGTGTCTCTTTGCTGATGAGAAAACCAAAGCACCAACAGAAATGATGAATGGTCCTTCAGTTTGTTAGGGCAGAGTTTGGCCTGGAGCCCTGGTTTCTTAATTCTCTCCACAAAGCTTGCTCATTATTCTTCTTTCCCAGGTTTCATAGGTAGACTCAGTTGTTCACTTTTAGAATTAGCTTTTCTAGTTCTACCAAAAAAATTGTCCTGTAGGCATCTTTATTGAGATAGTGTTGAATTTATAAAGTAACTGAGCAGAGAACTGACATTTTTGCAGTGATGAATCTTTCTTTCTGAGAATATGGCATAGCTCTGCATTTTTTTCAAGTCCCTTTTGTATGTTAAAATTTTGTTTTAAGGGCACCTGGGTGGCTCAATTGGTTAAGTATCCAACTCTTTTTTTCTTTTTTTTTTGCTCAGGTAATGATCTCAGGGTCGTGAGACCTAGCCTCACATCTGGCTCCCTGCTTGGTAGGGAGCCTGCTTAAGATTCTCTCTCTCCCTCTCCCTCTGTTCCCCTCCCTGTCTCCCCCCCCCCTTTATTTATTTATTTGACAGACAGAGATCACAAGCAGGCAGAGAAACAGGCAGAGAGAGGGGGAAGCAAGCTCCCTGCTGAGCTGAGAGCCCAATGCAGGGCTCAATCCCAGGACCCTGAGACCATGACCTGAGCTGAAGGCAGAGACCCCAACCCACTGAGCCACCCAGGAGCCCCCTGCCTCCCGCTTCTAAAACATTTTATTTTTGTTTAAAAATTTTATTACTGAACTATTGTTGACACACAATATTATATTTGTTTTGGTGTACAGCACAGTGATTTAACGATTCTGTACATTACACAATGCTTACCACCATAAGTGTAATTACCATCTGTCACTACACATGTATATTAAAGTTTTCTTCATAAATTTCTTGCACGTTTTGAGAATTATTCCAGAATAATTTATACTTTAGTGGTGTTGGAAATTCTTCCACTGTGCCTTCTAACTGGGTCATATATTTATATGTAAAAGGCTATTGTTAACTACATATGAATTTTGTAACTGACTTCATTACCCATATCTTCTGTTTGCAATTCAGTAGATTCTCTTAGGTTTTCTGGATATGTATTCATGATAATTATACATCATAATTATGATAATTCTACAGATCGTGATAATTTTACCTCTTAGTTTTATACTTTACACCTCTAACTTCTTTCCTAATTCTAACTTCTTGCCTACTTGTATTGTCTTGTATCTTCAGAGCTTTTTAAAGAGTAAGGTAATGGGCATTCTTGTCTTTTTATCTGTCTTTAATGGAACTGCTTTTAGTGTTTTCCTTTGATAGGTAAGATGATGACTTTTGAGAAGATACACTTTATCATGCCAAAAAAAGAATTTATCTATTCCTCTTTTATTAAGAGTTTTTCTTTAATCTAGAATGAGTGTTGAATTTTATTCAAATATTTTGTGAGCCTCTAATAAATGATCAATTTTTCTCCTTAGAGTTTTAAATATAGTGAGTCATATTAATAGATTTTCTAACATTGAACTATCCTTGCATTCCCAGAATAAATCCCACTTGCGTGTGGTTATCATTCTTCAAATGTACCACATGAATCTGTTTATTAACAATTAATTTAATAATTTTGCCCCAATATTCATTTGTAAGTTTGGCCAGTAGTTTTATAGTTTGTGTGCCATGTTTATTGGATTTAGGTATCACTGTTGTGCTACTCTGAACAAATCATTTGCAAGTTCCAGCAGTCAGTCTCAAGAATGGCCTGAAATGATCCCCATGTCCTAGTACTTATACCTTTTGTGTAACCCCCTACTACACTGTTACAGAGTTTGTGTAGTTGCAAGCAAATGGCAGAATCTCACTTCTGAGTCTAGGTTGTAAAAGACTGACTTCTGTCGTGGGTGGTTTTTTTATTTGCTGGCTCTCTCTTAGATTACTTTGCTCTAGGAGAAGCCAGCGGCCACGTTGTGGAAAGGCTCACGTGTCAAGAAACTGAATTCTCCAGCTGGTACCTAGTAAGAAACAGGACTGGCAGCAGCCGCATGAATGATCTCAGAAGCAGACCATCCTTCAGACAAGCCTTGAGATGACTGTAGCCCTGGCTGACAGTTTGACTACCACCTTATAGGAGAGGCTGATTAAGAGCCTTCTAGCCACACTGCTCCTGGATGTCTGACCTTCAGAAACTGCAAAAACAAATGTTTGTTGTTTAAAGCCACCGAGTTTTGAGGTAATTTGTGATGCAGCATTAGATAATGAATGCAGCCATTTTCTTTATTTTCAGTTTTCCAAAGCAGTTTACACAGCTTTGGAGGTAAGGTTTACTCTAGGGCTTAAGTAATGGATATACTTCAGCTCTGTGGAGATTAGGGGAAAGGCATTCTGGGAACGGGAATTAATGAGAAGAGATAAAATGTGCATGGGTAATGGACATCTACAGAAAACTTTGCTGAACAAGAGCTGAATACACAAGCATACATGGAACATTATCCAGGATAGACCGTATCCAGGTCTTAAAACAAAGCTCAATAAATTTAAAAGGATGAAAAACATACAAAATATATTCTCTGGTCGCAATAGCATGAAATTGGAAATTAATAATAAAAAATTGGGGAAAGTCACAAATACACAGATATTAAATAACACCCTATTAAATAACCAATGGATCAAAGAAGAAGTCACAAGGGAAATTAGAAGATATTCTAAGATGAGTAAAATGGAACAAGCATACCAAAGCAGTGCTTAGAGGGAATTTTATAGCTATAAACACTTCCACTGAAAAAGAGGAAAGACCTCAAATAAATAACCCAAACTTGCACCTTAAAATGCTGGAAAAAGAAGAGCAAACTAAAGCTAAAGCAAACAGAAGGAAGGAACCATTATGATTAGGACATAAGTTAAGGAAATAGAGGATAGAAAGACAACAGAGAAAATCAACAAAATTAAAAGTTGGCTCCTTAAGAAGGTGAATCAAATAGACAAGTCTTTTTAGCCAGACTGATCAAGAAAAAAAGAGGACGCAGAATACTTAAGACCAGAAATTGAAGAAGGGATATTATGGGCTTTACAGAAATGCAAGGCTATAAATAACATTATGAATGACTGTATGACAGAATAGTAGATGACTTCACTGAAATTGATAAATCCCTAGAAAGACACAAACTACCAAAATGGACTCAAGAAAAATGGAAAATCTGAATAGATGTAAAACAAGTAAGGAGATTGAATTAGTAATTTCAAAACTTCCCACAAAGATAATCCCTCGACCAGATGACTTTCCTGGTGAATTCTACCAACATTTAAATTAATTAATACCAATTCTTCGCAAACTCTTCCAAAAACAGAAGAGGATGAAACACTTCCCAGCTCATTCTATGGAGTCAGTGTTACCATGATACCAAAACCAGACACAGACATGACCAAAAAAGAAAACTACAGACCAATATCTCTTAGGAATACAGATGCAAAGACCCTCAACAAAATATTAGCAAATTGAATCCAGCAATATATAAAAAGGATTATGCATATGACCAAGTAGTATTTACCCCAGAAATACGAGGTTGCTTAACATCTGAAAATCAATTAATGTAATACACTACATCAACAGAATAAGGACTGAAACTTTATGATCATCTCAATAGACAGAGAAAAAGCATTTGACAAAATTCAACATCTCTTTATGATTAAAAACACCCAAGAAACCAGGAATAGAAGGGAACTTCCTCAATCTGATAAAAAGCATCTACAAATCCCAACACCTAACATACTTCATGGTAAGACACTGAGTGAAACCCTGTAAGATTAAGAACAAGACAAGAATATCTACTCATCACTTATATAGAACATTTTATGAAACATTATAGCCAGGGAAGTGAGGCAAGAAAAAAATAATTAAAGGCATCAAGATTGGAAAGGAAATGGATGACATGATTTATATAGAGAACACCCTAAATAACCCATGAAAAAACTATTAGTTCTAATGAGTTAACAAAGTTTCAGGATACATGAAAATATACAAACATCAATTGTATTTCTATATAGTAACAATGAGTAAACGGAAAACTCAATTAAGAAAAAAATTCCTAAATTGATTATCAGTTGTTAAAAAAAAGAAAAAAATCCATTTATAATAACATCAAAGAAATAAAATACTTAGAAATAAATTTGACAAAAGGAGGGCAAAATTTATGCTCTGAAAACTATAAAATATGTGGAAGGAAACTAAAGAATTTCCACCTAAATAAATGGAAAGGCATCCCACGCTCATGGATTGAAAGACATAGTATTATTAAGGTGGCAACACTCCCAGATTGATATACAGATTCAACATAATCCCTATCAAAATTCCAGCTGTTTTCTTTGCTGAAATTGACAAGCTGATCCTAAAATTTATATGAAAAAGGAGGGGATCCATATTATCCAAAATAAACTTGAAAACAAGGAACAAAGTTGGAAGATTTATATTGCCAGATTTCAAAACTTACTACAAAGGTAATCAGGACACTGTGGTACTGGTCTATGGATGGACATATGGATCAATAGAACAGAATTGAGAGTCCAGAAATAAACTCTCAACTTTATGGTCATGTGATTTTTGACAAGGCTGCCAAGATAATTAAATTGGGGAAAGAATTGTTTTTAAAATAGTGTTGGGACCACTGGATATCTACATGTATAAGAATGAAGTTGAACCCTTACCTCATACCACATACAAAATTTACTCAAAATGGCATCAAAATTAAAAACTTCTGTGTTTCAAAGAATACATTAAGAAAGTGAAAGGACAACTCACAGAATGGGGGAAATTTTTTTACAAATCATGTATCTGGGGCACCTGGGTGGCTCAGTCATTAAGCGTCCACCTTCGACTCGGGTCATGATCCCAGAGTCTTGGAATCGAGCCCCACATCAGGCTCCATGCTCAGCGGGAAGCCTGCTTCTCCCTTTCCCACTCCCCTTGCTTGTATTCCCTCTCTCACTGTCTCTCTCTGTGTGTGTCAAATAAATAAATAAAATCTTTAAAAAGAAAAAAGAAAATAAATCATGTATCTGTTAAGGGATTTGTATCTAGAATATATGAAGGACTCTTACAACTCAAAAATAAAAAGACAACCCAATTTAAAAATGGGCAAAGGATCGTAATAGGCACTTCTCTAATGAAAATATACAGATGATTATAAGCACATAAAAAGATGTTCAATCTCATTATTCATCAGGAAATGCAAATCAAAACCACAATGAGATACCATTTCACACTGGTTAAAGGTATCTAGGATAGCTTTAATAAAAAAAATAGATAATTATAAGTTTTGGCAGGGATATGAAGAAATCAAATCCTCATACACTGCTGGTAGAAATTTAAAATGGTACAGCTGCCTTGGAAAACATTCTGGCAGTTCCTCAAGTGGTTAAACATATACCATATGACCCAACAATTCCACTCCTAGATATCTACTTGAGAAGTGAAAATACATGTCCACATAAATGTGGACTTCTACATAAATGTTCATAACAGCATTATTCGTAAGAGTCAAAGAGCAGAAACAACCCCAATGTCCATCCCTCAACTGATAGATCAATAAACAAAATGTGCTATATTTGTACAATGGTGTATTATTCAGCAATAAACAGAAATGAAATACTAACACATGCTACAAAGTGGATGGAACTTGAAAAACTCATGCTAAGTGAGAAGGACCACGTATTGTATGATTCCATTTATATGAAATGTCCAGAATAGGCAAATTGATAGAGACAAAATGTAGATAAGTGGATGCCTAGGGCTGAGAGACAGAGGGAAGGAGAGTTTGGAAAGTGATGGTTAAGAGGCATATGGATTTTTTGGAGGGGTAATGAGATATGGTAAAATTGATCATGGTGATGTATGCATAGCTCTGAATATACTAAAAGCCATTGAAATATACACTTCAAAATGTATAGTGAACAGTATAGCATGTGTATTATATCTCAATAAAGTTTATTAGAATGGTGTGTGGGCCAGTTAGAATGGCCAAAATCAGCAAGACAGGAAACAACGTGTGTTGGAGAGGATGTGGAGAAAGGGGAACCCTCTTACACTGTTGGTGGGAATGCAAGTTGGTGCAGCCACTCTGGAGAACAGTGTGGAGGTTCCTCAAGAAGTTAAAAATAGAGCTTCCCTATGACCCTGCAATTGCGCTACTGGGTATTTGGTATACTGGTATACCAAAGATACAGATGTGGTGAAAAGAAGGGCCATCTGTACCCCAATGTTTATAGCAGCAATGGCCACGGTCCCCAAACTGTGGAAAGAACCAAGATGCCCTTCAACAGACGAATGGATAAAGAAGATGTGGTCCATATACACTATGGAGTATTATGCCTCCATCAGAAAGGATGAATACCCGACTTTTGTAGCAACATGGACGGGACTGGAAGAGATTATGCTGAGTGAAATAAGTCAAGCAGAGAGAGTCA
>PISX010037089.1:0-11361 GCA_004024625.1 Mellivora capensis | reverse complement strand
TACAAGGGTGGTTCAACATTCGCAAGTCAATCAATGTGATAGAACAAATCAATAAGAGAAGAGAGAAGAACCACATGGTCCTCTCAATTGATGCAGAAAAAGCATTTGACAAAATCCAGCATCCATTCCTGATTAAAACGCTTCAAAGTATAGGGATAGAGGGAACATTCCTGAACTTCATAAAATCTATCTATGAAAGGCCCACAGCAAACATCATCCTCAATGGGAAGAAGCTCACAGCCTTCCCATTGAGATCAGGAACACGACAAGGATGCCCACTCTCACCACTCTTGTTCAACACAGTATTAGAAGTCCTAGCAACAGCAATCAGACAACAAAGAGCAATAAAATGTATCCAAATTGGCAAGGAAGAAGTCAAACTCTCTCTTCGCAGACGACATGACACTCTATATGGAAAACCCAAAAGACTCCACCCCCAAACTACTAGAACTCATATAGCAATTCAGTAACGTGGCAGGATATAAAGTCAATGTACAGAAATCAGTGGCTTTCTTATACACTAACAATGAAAACACAGAAAGGGAAATTAGAGAATTGATTCCATTTACTATAGCACCAAGAACCATAAGATACCTGGGAATAAAATTAAACAATTTAAAAAAAAAGAAGGGCATGTATTTCATGGAGCACTTGGTGTTATACACGATCAATGAATCATGAAACACTATATCAAAAACTAATGATATGCTGTATGGCGACTAACATAACATAAAAAGAAAAGAACAAACCTGGGTGTTATATGCAATTAATGAATCATGGAACAGCACATCAAAAACAAAGAGTCAACCCACGGAATGGGAGAAGATATTTGCAAATGACAGTACAGACAAAAGGTTGATATCCAGGATCTATAAAGAACTTCTCAAACTCAACACACACAAAACAGATAATCATATCAAAAAATGGGCAGAAGACAAGAACAGACACTTCTCCAATGAAGACATACAAATGGGTATCAGACACATGAAAACATGTTCATCATCACTAGCCATCAGGGAGATTCAAATTAAAACCACATTGAGATACCACCTCACACCAGTTAGAATGGCCAAAATTAGCAAGACAAGAAACAACGTGTTTTGGAAAGGATGTGGAGAAAGGGGAACCCTCTTACACTGTTGGTGGGAATGCAAGTTGGTGCAGTCACTCTGGAGAACAGTGTGGAGATTCCTCAAGAAGTTAAAAATAGAGCTTCCCTATGACCCTGCAATTGCGCTACTGGGTTTTTACCCCAAAGATACAGATGTGGTGAAAAGAAGGGCCATCTGTACCCCAATGTTTATAGCAACAATGGCCACGGTCGCCAAACTGTGGAAAGAACCAAGATGCCCTTCCACGGACGAATGGATAAGGAAGATTTGGTCCATATACACTATGGAGTATTATGCCTCCATCAGAAAGGATGAATACCCGACTTTTGTAGCAACATGGATACTGGAAGAGATTATGCTGAGTGAAATAAGTCAAGCAGAGAGAGTCAATTATCATATGGTTTCACTTATTTGCGGAGCATAACAAATAACACGGAAGACATGGGGAGAATGGAGAGGAGAAGGGAGTTGAGGGAAATTGGGGGAGAGATGAACCATGAGAGACTATGGACTCTGAAAAACCACCTGAGGGTTTTGAAGGGGCGGGGGGTGGGAGGTTGCGGGAGCCAGGTGGTGGGTATTATGGAGGGCACGCATTGCATGGAGCATTGGGTGTGTTGTAAAACTATGAATTCTGTTACACTGAAAAGAAATGAAATTTTAAAAATGTAAAAAAAAAAAAAGATTAAAAAAAAGAAATGAAATTTTAAAAATGTAAAAAAAACCCAAAACTAATGATGTGCTGTATGGTGCCTAACATAACATAATTTAAAAAAAAAAAAAAAGAAGAAACCTCTTTTGAAAAAGAATAAACCTATTAAAAAATGATGATAAAATACTTAATAATAAATCTGTATTTTAAGTGTGTATGTATATATAATGATTAAGTAATAGTATATATTCAGTAAAGAAATCTCCCATAGAATATGGTTAATTCTAGGAGATGACATGGAATAGAAAAGGAGATGATGTTTGTTTTTAGCTTCTACATATCTGGAATGTTTGAATTTATTAAAATGGGACATATATTTTTGGTAGAACCAATCACTAAATAAAATTTGATATAAGATATTGCTCTGTTGCTCATATCATTGACTTTTGTTTAAACAGAAACAATATCATGTTGGAGCACCTGAGTGGTGCAGTCAGTTAATTGTCTGACTCTTCATTTTGGTTCAGGTCATGATCTCAGGGTCCTGGAATTGAGCCCCATGTCTGGCTCCATGGTCAGCATGGAGGCTGCTAGGGATTCTCTCACCCTATGCTCTTCTCCCTGCTCTCTCTCTCTCTCTCTCTCCCTTTCTCTCTTTCTAAAATAAATAAATTAAATCATTTTTTAAAAGGTAATAATATTATGTCATGGTAAGAAAAGGTTGATATAAAGGAGGTCAGATCACCAAATGGACCCTCCATTCAGTGTCCTAATTCTTATTTTGGAGAAGCAGATAAAGAGGAGACACTCTATGTCTGAAGCATCTCACCTCCAATCTATAGTTGCCTTTTATTACTATTAACCCTTTGGCCTTGGAAGAGAAAATTTGATCATTTTTTTCCAAGAATGGGTATGGCCATAGACCTCTGACCATATCCTTTGAATAAGTCTCAGTGAGGTCCAGTGATTTGCATTTCTGACTAGACCCCAGGTAATGTTTATGTGCTGATTTAGAAACAGTGTTTTGAGAATCACTAGCAACCTGTTATCAAGACCTCCTATGGACCTATGGTAAATAAAACTATATGGATATTGCTGAAGCACTAGACAAACAAGACAAATGCCATGGGTAGAAAGCCCAAAAACATACCCACAGCCTGGTATATACTTGATTTATGAATGAGGCAATGGAGGGTATCTTTTCATAAATGGAGCTAAGATATTTGAGAATTCACATAGAAAACTGATTTGGATCCCTACCAACACCATATGGAAAAACTAACCCCTGATGAATTCTAAACTTGCATATGAAAACCAAAAACTATATCTTTATATAAAAGAATTAGAATATCTTTGTCTCCTTGAAATAGAAAAGTAATTCTTAAATAAGACATAGAGAGAACTAACCAAAATAAAAGAATAGCAAATTGGCTGTGCTAGAATTAAATACTGATGTCTGCTTATCAAAAGGCATAGAGTAAAAAGCCAAAAGATAGTTGAAATTCATGAAACAAGCAAAACACTCAAATTAAGAATATATAAAGATCCCTGGAAGTCAATAAGGAAAAAGAAGTGAGGGGATAAACTATGAAAAGGAAGTAAATAAGCTTTTCTCACACACACACACGCACACACACACACATCCAGATGACCAAATGTCATTACATTAAAAGATACTGAGTTTCATTCAAATTAAATCATAATGGGAACTCATTGCATACCCACCAGAGAGACAAAAATTACAATTCAGAAGTTAAATATCAGAGAGGAAGGAAGATGGCAGAAGAGTAGGGGACCCTTGTTTCATCTGGCCCCTTGAACTCAGCTAGATATCTGTCAAATCATTCTGAACACCTGAGATCCAAGAAAAGAATTGCTGCAGTTCTACAAATAGAAAAGTGACCACTTTTTGCAGGGTAAGAGGTACAGAGACATGAATCTGAGGGGATACATTGGAAGATAAACCACAAGGGGAGGGAGCCTCTGCAAGCTGGCCATCAGAAAGTGATTTAGCAGTGGAGTTCAAAATTGGAACTTTTATAAGTGTGCTCCAGTGGTGTATATCCCTGCCTAAAAGGTGCTCAGGTGGTGATATGAGGCAGAATCCTGATAAGACAGTGTGGACTCAGGATCCCTGGGGTCACAGAAAGAACAGGGGTCCCTAAGGGCAGTGTTCCTAAGCACTGGAGAGGGGCAGCTGGGGAATCAGTGAGCCTGGGAGTAGACTCTCAGCTCAGTGTTGCCATAAACCACGAACCACAGCACAACTGGGCAACCACTCTCCAAACAGGCCCAACAAGTGACGATTGCTGTAAGACCCTCCTCCTTCTCCCAGGAGGAACAGTGCAGGTGCATGCGTGATATGGTGATTGCTCCAAGAGCAGGGACCCAGCAAGCAGCAGAACCATGATGAGACCTCCTTCCTTCCCTAGGGAGGATCCACACAGGTGTGCACCGCAGGAATCTGCAGAGTTTGGCACACACAAAAGTGATTGACTGCTTTTACCTGAGGGGCTCCTGACGAGTGGGGGTCTAGATCTTTCAGCTCCAGGACTGGAGAACGTGGCACCACCATTTTTATTTGTTTATTTATTTTCATCCTTTATAGGGGCACGAAAAGCCTTCAGAGCACAAAAGTGACTTATAGCAACTAGAAGCAGCTTATACTAAGCCTGGTCCACTGGCAAGGGATGGTGCAACTCTGCCTAGGTAAAGACTCTTGAGAGTCAGTGCAACAGGACCCTCTCCCAGAGACCACCAGAAACATTAGTCGAATACCATGTTTAAGGATCACCCAGAACTGAAAATAGTGTATTAAATTCAAGGTTTTTTCTCATGATTCTTGTCTTTCAGTTAATTAATTTATTCATTTTATTTCTTTTCAGCATAACAGTCAGTTTAAAATTTTTTTTCATTTTTTTTTTACTTTTCAACTACTTATCTTATCAACTCTATTAAATCTTTTTTAGTTTTCATTTTTACATTTCCATTTTATAGCTATATTCTTCATTTTCTGATTCCTTTCACTGTATTCAGTTATATCTATCTATTATCTATGTTTTTCTTTCATTAAATTTTGGGATCTAGTGTCTTCAAACAAATGGACCAAAATACATGCAGGACAAAGTGTGTGATCCTGTTCTGTCTACCTGTGAAATTATATTCTCTCTTTTTTCAATTTTTTTCTTTTTTGGTTTCTGATCTCTTTTGATTTGTCTAGTGTATATTTTGCTAGAGTCATGGTTGATATGTTTTATTTTGTTCTCTCATTCGTCTATTTTTCTCTGGACAGAATGACTTGAAGGAGAATTTCACAATAGAAGAAAGAACCAGAGGTAATCTCTGCCATAGAATCAATTGATATGGGGGCGCCTGGGTGGCTCAGTGGGTTAAAGCCTCTGCCTTCAGCTCAGGTCATGATCCCAGGGTCCTGGGATCGAGCCCCACATCGGGCTCTCTGCTCACCAGGGAGCCTGCTTCCTCATCTCTCTCTGCCTGCCTCTCTGCCTACTTGTGATCTCTGTCTGTCAAATAAATAAATAAGAAAAATTTTTAAAAAGAATTAATTGATATGGATATAAGTAAGATGTCAGAATTAGAATTCAGAATAAGATTGTAAAGATACTAGCTGGGCTTGAAAAAAGGCCTAAAAGACACTAGAGAAACCCTTAGTGCAGAAATAAAAGAACTAATATCTAATCAGGCTGAAATTTAAAATGCTTTGACTGGATGTCCTCTAAAATAGACACTCTAACTGCTAGGGTGAATGAGGCAGAGAAAGTCAGTGACATAGTAGACAAAATGATGGAAAGTAAGGAAACTGAAGAAAAGAGAGAAAAACAACTAATGGATCATGAAGGAAGGCTTTGAGAAATCAGTGGTACCATAAATGAACAATATTAAAATAATTGGGTTCCCAGAGGAAGAAGAAGAGAGGGACATAATGTATATTTGAGCAAATCATAGCTGGAAACTTCCCTAATGTGGGGAAGGAAATAGGTATTCAAGTCTGGGGGTACAGAGAACCCCCCTCAAAATCAATAAAAATAGATCAATGCCCCAACATATAATAATGAAGCTTGCAATTTTTGGAGATAAACAAAATCCTGAAAGCAGCTTGAAACAAGAGATCCTTAACATACAAGGGTAGAAACATTAGACTGGCAGAATACCTATCCACAGAGAGCAGGCAGTCCAGAAAGGGCCAGCATGATATATACTCAAGGTACTAAATGAGAAAAACATGCAGACTTTATCCAGATCAAGAAGACTTTATCCAGGAAGGCTCTCATTCAGAATGGAAGGAGAGATAAAGAGTTTCCAGGACAAACAGGAACTAAAATAATTTGTCATCACTAAACCAGCCCTGCAGAAAATACTAAAGAGGATCCTGTAAGCAAAGACAGAGCCCAAAAGTAACATTGACTAGAAAGAAACAGAGACAATATACAAAAACAGTGACTTTACAGGAAATACAATGGCACTAAATTCAGCTTAACCCACTGAGCCATCTAGGCTCCCCTGATTTCTTGTTTAAATGTTTGGTAGAATTCCCCTGGAAAGCCATCTGGCCCTAGACCCTTATTTTGGGGAAGGTTTTTTATTACTGATTCAATTTTTTTACTGGTCTCTTCAGATTGTTGATTTCTCCCTGTTTCAGTCTTGGTAGTTTATAAGTTCCCAGGAATGAATCCATTCCTTCCAGGTTGCTTAATTTGCTGGCATATAGTTGCTGGTAATAATTGCTAAAAATTGTTTCTATTTCCTTGGTGTTAGTCATGATCTCTCACCTTTCACTCATGATTTTATTGATTTGGGTCCTTTCCATTTCCCTTTGGATAAGTCTGGCCAGAGGTTTATCAATCTTATTAATTCTTTCAAGGAATCAGCTTCTAGTTTCATCAATCCATTCTGTTTTTCTGGATCCTATTTCATTGAATTTCTGCTCTAATCTTTATTATTTCTCTTCTTCTGCTTGCTTTACACTTTATTTGTTGTTCTTTCTCCAGGTCCTTTAGGTGTAACGTTAGCTTGTGCTAACTGTAAGGTTAGCTTGGACTAACTGAAAAAATAATAATAATATCTAACAGTTGTAAATATTTATGCTCCTTCCTTGTGAGCAGCCAATTATATAAACCAATTAATAACAAAATTACAGAAACACATTGATAATAATACAATAATAGTAGGGGAATTTAACACCTCACTCAGCAATGGACAGATCATCTAAGCAGAAGACCAGAAAGGAAACAAGGGCTTTGAATGACACACTGAACCAGATGGATTTCACAGATATATACAGAGCCTTCGTCCTAAACAGAAGAATACACATTCTTCTTGAGTGCACATGGAACATTCTCCAGAATAGATCACAAATAAGGTCTCAACTGGTACAAAAAGATTGGGATTATTCCCTGCATATTTTCAGATCACAGTGCTTTGAAACTTGATCTCAATTACAAGAGGAAATTTGGACAGAACTCAAACACTTGGAAGTTAATGAGCATCCATTCTTTAGTAGGATGGGTCTCCTAGGAAATACAGAATTAAAGAAGAACTTAAAAAAAACTCATGGAAACAAATGAAAATGGGAACACAACTATTCAAAACCTAAGAGTCCTAAGAGGGAACTACATAACAATACAAGCCTTTCCCAAGAAAAAAAACTAGAAAGGTCTCAAATACACAAGCTAACCTTACACTAAAGGTGGTTGCACTGAGGTTAAGAAGCTCTGGAATGAATCCCAACACTGAAACAGGAAGACTTAGGGCTCCCCTATTCCTGGAGTCAGCCCTGCTATGTATGATTCCCAGTCTGCTTACTCTGCTTAGAGTGATCACAGGACCAGCTCCCTGGAGAGATCATCAAACCACAACTTCTTCAACCTAACAAGGACCCCAGAGGCCAACAGAGCAGAGCTCGGACTCAGGAGATGCTGCCTGGGCTTTCACAATCAAGAGGGTCCTTGTCCCTTGAATCAGCACTTCTCTGCTTTCTGAAATGGGGAGCTGGGAAAACAGCAGCATGCTGGGGCCAGACATGAGGAAGTGGAGGCCAGTGAAGGGAAACGTGCTATCCTTTCCAAGTAACAAATCCATTCCCTGCCTTTCCTATTCCTCTCCTTGTTCATCAGCCCAGAATGTCATGGGAGAAACATGAGGGGGCTGTGTTTGGCTGAGAAGCTGACTGGCAGTTGAGTAGCAGGTGTGGTGCAGACCAGCTTCTGGTGGGAAGGAAAGAACAGCATCTGGATCTGGAGGTGAGCTTCAGTAAACTAACCATCTGCTTGGCTTCTCCAACCTCTGGCACCTACACTTCCCCCCTGACAGCTTCAAATATTTCATGGATTAAGTAGTCATAGGGTCCAACTAAAACCTCAATCTGGCTTTTAGTTTTCAGTCCATCCAGTTTGACCTCTAGACAGTTTACACTGTGGACTTTGGTGGAAGGAAAACACCATCAGGAAGGAAGGAAGGAAGGAAGGAAGGAAGGGGATGGGGGAGGGAAAGAAAGAAAGAAGAAAAGAAAGAAAGAAAAGAAAAGAAAGAAAGGGACTGAAGGAGGGAAGGAGGGAAGGAGGGAGGGAGGGAGGGAGGGAGGAAGGAAGGAATGAAAGAGAGAAGAAAGAAAGAAAAGAGAGAGAAACAAAGAACAAATGAAAGAAAGAAAGAGAGAAAAGGAGGGAGGGAAGGAAGAAAGGAAGGAAGGAAGAAAAGAAGGAAGGAAGGGAGGGAGGGAGATGAGAGAGAAAGAGAGAAAGGAAGAGAGAAAGAAAGAGGGAAAGGGAAAGAAAAAATAAACAAACAAACCCATTGTATTCCCAGCCTCACCCACTCACCTTGTGCCTTGAGAACTCTTCTTCCTGATTCTTAGATTCAAAAACCTTCCTTGTTCTCAGTCATCAGAATAGGTGATCACCCAACCTCATTAATTAACCCATATTTCCACTAATTTCTGATTTCCACAGGCAGCCCTTTCACAAATGGCTCCTTGTTTAATACTGATCTGTGTTTGACAAATTGTTTTGCAGACATGGTATCTCACTTGCTATTCATAAAACATCAGGAATCAGCTTAAGAAAAAGTGAAAGAGGACAAATTAGACCCCATCCAGAACACTGCCCAGCACTGACCACAGCTCCACATGACAGACATGCCCCAGCCATGCATGGCCAATTTTTTTCCACCTAGTTTGGGCCAGTTAATCATGGATGTTCAAAACTTCAAATCCTCCATCTGCATAACACAGAAAGATAGGCACCTCCCTAGCCTCTGCAAGGATAGATCCTGAATATGGGAGAAGAACGCTTGTCAGTTAAGGGGGATAGAAGGGGCGGTCATGTGGGAAATGACCACTGTGAGGCAAACATGTGTATGATTGTGACCCAAAATGTAGACACAGAACATGAGGAGGTGTAGCCTAAGGGTTAAGGGCATGAACTTCAGAGTGATTCAGCTTGGGATTCAAATCCTGATTGCTACTCTCTTCTTTGGTGACCCTGAGCAAACCACTGCACCTCTAAGCCTCAGGCTCCTGTTGAGAACACATGCCTCATGGTACCTCATCATCTGTGGCATTTGTGAGGTCTTTAGCACAAGCTTGACATGTAGAAAATTTTCAATGATACTGGTTATTGTTATTAACTTTACTGGTTCACTCAAATCATGCAGTGCATGAACTAACATTTCTTCTGTAAGCTCTTGCAAAAACCATGAGATTAATCTGACAACTTGGCAGTGAGGAGGATATTTTAAGCATGTGTATTAACTGATTTTGAGGGCAACCAGCAATAGCAGATAAGGGAAGGTGACACTGAGACTTATGATGATCAAGAGTTTCTCTTGAGTCAGGGCACCTGGGCGGCTCAGCTGGTTAAGCATCTGACTCTTGAGTTTGTCTCTGGTCATGGTCTCAGGTTCATGAGATTGAGCCCTCTTCAGGTCCACACTGGGCATAAGCCTGCTTAAGATTCTGTCTCCCTCTGCTTCTGCCCCTCCCCTGCCCCCCTTCTCACTCTTGAATGCTCTCTCTCTCAAAAGAAAAATAAAATAAAATAAAATAAAAGGTAAGCCTTCTTTTGCAATTTGCTTTCTTAGCAACCTCCAAATATGCAATAAACTGTTATACCATAATCACTGTTATGCACATGACATTTAATTATTAATGTAATTACTGCATTTTAATTTTTAAATTAATTAATTATTAATATTTCAATGTTAAATGAATTAACATATTAGTTAGAATAACAGTATTTAACCCATGAAAGTTCCAATGTACAAAGATCATTGAAAAGGTGTGAAAGAATATAGTGCTCCTAAAGAAATTATTTCAAACACATTGGGGATTTAAGTATGTTCATCATAGAGATTTTTATGGCAAGTAGGAATATGTAAATAACCAATATCTCAAACTACTTGAAAATTTCTATGTAATATGTCCATTAATGAGGTGTAGATGGATATGCTGACTCTAAAGAGTTGATTTAAAACATTTTTCTTATATAAGATCTCTCATCACAGAGTATTTTTTAGTAGCAGGAAAATGAGGCCACTCTGATGTCAATCACAAGGTAACTGCATAAGACTGGAAAAAAAGCATATGTATATCAACACTTAATATATAAAAAATTATTGTGTTCTCATAAGTATTTTTACATACACATATGACTGGTGAATTACAAAGCATAAGTTGAATACTCAACAATGGGTGCCCATCCTGTACAAATGTGATTTAGGACAAAATACTAAAGAAAGGAAAAATAATTTACAGGAAAGGGAAGGTTGCACAGACTCCTCAGAGGAGAAAAAGCCCACTTTGTTGAAATGGGTTCAACATTCCCCTTAAATTTTCTTTGTTGGTTATTTTGGCAAATGCATCCCCCAACCATCTCCATCCCTTCTGTACTACTTGATGTTCTTTGTTGATGATCTGTCTCCCCACCTAGAACATGAGCTACACAATGGAACTGCCTGGTTTTAGTTGCTAAATCTCCAGTAAGGGAGCAGTGCTTTCACAGAATAGAAACTGCTGAACTGGAATCAGTGAGGTCCATCTCTAATGGTTTCTAAAGGAAAATTCTTCTTTTGTCCCTCCAGCCTTCACTATATGGCCTTGTGATGCCATGAATTTGGGAACAGAGGACCACATCAAGGGAGATTGACAAGGGTCCCTGCATAGTAGCTAATTGTGACAAGAGAAAACAAAGACTTGCTGGGTTGTGGACTTGGAGTAAGGTAAATAACAAAACATCGTGTATATAACTAGATCCAAGCCAATGGCAAGAGTCAACCAAACCAGCAGTATCTCTGAGTTCATTCTCCTGGGACTCTCCTCCCGGCCTGAAGACCAGACATCTCTCTTTATCCTCTTCCTCACCATGTACCTGGTCACCATAATTGGGAACCTACTCATCATCCTGGCCATCCACTCTGACCCCCAGCTCCAGACCCCCATGTATTTCTTCTTGAGTTTCCTGTCCTTCACTGACATTTGCTTTACAACAACTGTTGTCCCCAGGATGCTAGTGAACTTCCTGTCAGAGAAGACCATCTCCTATGCTGGGTGTCTGACACAGATGTATTTCATTTATGCTCTGG
>PISX010037088.1:0-11385 GCA_004024625.1 Mellivora capensis | reverse complement strand
TTGCATTCCCACCAACAGTGTAAGAGGGTTCCCCTTTCTCCACATCCTCTCCAACACATGTTGTTTCCTGTCTTGCTAATTTTGGCCATTCTAACTGGTGTGAGGTGGTATCTCAATGTGGTTTTAATTTGAATCTCCCTGATGGCTAGTGATGATGAACATTTTTTCATGTGTCTGATAGCCATTTGTATGTCTTCATCGGAGAAGTGTCTGTTCATATCTTCTGCCCATTTTTTGATATGATTATCTGTTTTGCGTGTGTTGAGTTTGAGAAGAAAGAAAAACTTATATGTATAAAAAATAGGTTAAATAAAATGAAGAGATAGAATATGACTATAACAATGAAAATTTAAAAAGATTTTTTTAAAGGTATTGATAAGATAAAATAGTTAAAATAGGTTAAAATAGGAAAGGGAAATTTTTAAAAATAGAATAAAAAAAAACATTAAAAAAATTCAACATTGAAAGACTAAAGAATCCTAAGGAAAGAAGCCATGAATTCTGTGTGGCATTCCCCTCGCTCTGGAATTCCACAGTTCTCATTGATTGGTGAACTTGGTCTTGGCTGGATGCTCCTGCTGATCTTTTGGTGGAGAGGTCTGTTGCAGTGATTCTCAAATGTCTTTACCCGAGGCGGAATTGCACCACCCTTGCCAGGGGCCAGGCTAAGTGATCTACTCGGCTTCAGGTTCACTCTCAGTATCTTTTGTTCCTTGAACACTTTCTGCACAGCTTTAGAGGAGGAGAATGAAAATGGTGGCCTCCCAATCTCTGACCCAGAGGAGCCAAGAGCTCAGGGCCCATTCTCAGTGCACCCTCAGAGAAAAGCAGTCAATCACTCCTGTCTCAGTTGTCTCCAGCCACTCTATGTGCTTATCTGGCCTGTGACCAAGCATTTCTATCTCTGGCACACAGCCCTGTCTGGAGTCTCCAAACCCAGAAGATTCCTGCTGCACACTCCCACTCCACTCCTCCTGGTGGATAAAGGGGGGCTCTCCCCAGACCTTCCACTTGTGGGGTCCCTGCTCAAACAGCAATGGCCCGACTGTGCTGGAGATCACTGTTTATGGTAACCCCGAGCTGATAGCCCACTCCTTGGCTCTGTCTTTGCAGCTGGCTTCCCCACTGTGAAACCTAGGAGCTCTGGCACACTCAGGCACCCCTGTTCTTCTTGTGACCCCAAGGAACCTGAGGCCACACTGTCCCAGCAAGGGCTCCACTTCCCACTTAACCTCTGGAGTGACGTCCCTCAGTGGAGCAGACTTCTGAAATTTCCAATTTTGTGTTCTGCTGCTCTACCAATTGCTGGGAACCAGCCCCTTTCCCGCAGCCTATCTTACCATATATTGCCTTGGATTCACTTCTCTTCACGTTCTACCTTCCAGAAAGTGATCACTTTTATGTTCCTAGAATAGCTGCTATTCTTTCCTTTGATCTCCTTTTGATTTTCTAGGTGTTCAGAATGATTTGATAATTATGTACCTGCACTCCTGGGACCTGGTGATACTTATGTCTCCTACTCACCTGCCATCTTTCTCCTCCCACAACATGCATTTATTATAAGAACTCTCAATCAAGTAACTATAGAGGGAATACATCTCAACATAACGAAGGCCATATATGACAATAACACAGCTAATATCACACTTAATGGCGAAAAGCTAAAAGCAATTCTCTAAGATCAGGAAAAAGACAAGGATGCTCAGTCTCATCCCTTTTGTTCAGCATTATAATGGGAGTCCTAGCCAAAGCAGTTAGCCAAGAAAAAAAAAGACATCCAAATTGGACAGGAAGAAGTAAAATTGCCTGTATGCAAATGATATGATATTGTACATAAATTCTCTAGAGACTCCACCAAAAAAACTGTTAAAATAAATGAATTTAGTAAAACTGTGGGATACAGAATGAATGTACAAAAATCAATTGCATTTCCATACACTCAAATTATCAGAAGGAGAAATTAAGGAAAGAAACCAAAATATGATTGCATCAGAAATGCCTAGTAATAGATTTATCCAAGGAATTAAAAGGCCAACACTTAAAAAAACTATAAGACACTGATGAAACAAATGAAGGAAGACACAAATGAGGGGAAATATATTCTATCTTCATGGATCAGAAGAATTAATACTGTTAAAATGTCCTTATACCCAAAGGAACCTACAGATTCATTCAATCTGTATAAAAATTTTAATGGCTTTTTCATAGAAATGGAAAAAGCAATCCTAAAATCTGTGTAAAATCACAAAAGGTCCTGAATAGCCAAAGCAATCTAGATAAAGAAAAGCGAAGTTGGAAGCATTATACTTCCTGATGTGAAACTATATAACAACTACAGAAACTATATAAAGGCTACAATAGTCAAAACAGTATGGTATTGGCATAAAACAGGCATATACAACAACAGAATAGAGATCTTAGAAATAACCCCATGCATATATAGACCATTAGTTTATGACAAAGGAGCCAAGAATGTACAATGGGACAAGGATAGTCTCTTCAATGAATGATATTGAGAAACCTGAGCATCCCCATACATAAAGAAGAGGATA
This sequence comes from Mellivora capensis, assembly GCA_004024625.1. Classification (NCBI taxonomy): domain Eukaryota; kingdom Metazoa; phylum Chordata; class Mammalia; order Carnivora; family Mustelidae; genus Mellivora; species Mellivora capensis. The sequence goes on along the minus strand of PISX010037088.1, from coordinate 8,833 downwards.
AAAAACAGGAGGACGAGGAGGAGGATGATGAGGAGGAGGAGGAGAAGTAAGAGGAGGAGGAGGAGGAGGAGGAAGAAGAAGAAGAAGAAGAAGGAGAAAAGAAGAAGAAGAAGAAGAAGAAGAAGAAGAAGAAGGAGAAGAAGAAGAAGAAGAAGAAGAAGAAGAAGAAGAAGAAGGAGGAGGAGGAGGAGGAGGAGGAGGAGAAGGAGGAAGAGTATGAGTAGGAGGAGAAGGAGGAACAGGAGGAAGAGAAGGAGGAGGGGGAGGAGGAAGAGAAGGAGGAACTGCTATCTTACATCATACATAAGATTCAACTAAAAATGGATTACACATTTGAACAGAAGTCCAAAAACAATAAAACACCCAGAAGAAAACATAATTGGTAAGCTACCTGATATTGTTCTTCAAAAAAGTTCTCTTAGATTGGACCAAAAAAGAACAAGCAAGAGATGCTAAGCTAAAAGAAAGAGAGAGAGAGACTATTTTGAACTAAAAGCCTCTGTACAGCAAAGGAAACTATCATCAACATGAAAAGACCATGTGTATGTCTTCTTTGGAGAACTGTCTGTTCAAGTCTTCTGCCCATTTTTTGACATGATTATCAGTTTTGGGGGCATTGAGTTTGAGGAGTTCTTCATACATCTTGAATATCAGCCCTTTGTCTCTAGTGTCATTTAAGAATATCTTCTCCCATTCTGTGGGTTGCCTCTTTGTTTTTTTGACTGTTTCTTTTCCTGTGCAAAAGCTTTTTAATCTTGATAAAGTCCCAAAAGTTCATTTTTCCTTTCATTTCCTTTGCCTTTGGAGACAAGCCTTGAAATAATTTGCTGTGACTAATGTCAAAGAGGTTACTGCCTATGTTCCTCTCTAGGATTTTGATAGATTTCTGCCTCATGTTGAGGTCTTTCATTCATTTTGAGTTTATCTTTGTGTATGGTGTAAGAGAATGTTTGAATGTAAGAATAATGGTCATTCTTCTATACATAGCTGCCAAATTTTCCCAGCACAATTTATTGAAGAGACTATCTTTTTTCCACAGGATATTTTTCCCTGGTTTTTTTTTGAAGATTATTTGACCATAGAGTTGCGGGTCCATATCTGGACTCTCTACTCTGTTCCATTGGTCTATGCATCTCTTTTTGTGCAAATACCATGCCCTCTTGATGATCACAGCTTTGTAGTAAAGCTTGAAGTCAGGCAACATGATGCCTCCAGCTTTGTTTTTCTTTTTCAATATTTCAGTAGTGATTCAGGGTTTTTTCTGGCTGTGACAAAAATTTTGTGATTGTTTATTCCAACACTTTGAAAAATGCAGGTGAAATTTTGATCAGGATGGCATTGAAAATATAGATTGCTCTGGGCAATATAGACATTTTAACAATGTTTATTCTTCCAATCCATGAGCATGGAATGTCTTTCCATCCTTTTGTGTCTTCTTCAATTTCTTTCATTAGTGTTCTGTAGTTCCTCAAGTACAGATCCTTTAACTCTTTGGTTAGGTTTATTCCAAGCTCTGCAACTGCAGTACTGGGTATTACCCCAAAGATACAGATATAGTGAAAAGAAGGACCATATATACCCTAATGTTCATAGCAGCAATGGCCACAATCGCCGAATTATAGAAAAAGACAAGATGCCCTTCAACAGATGAATGGATAAAGAAGATATGGTCCATATATATAATGGGATATTATGCAGCCATCAGAAAGGATGAATACCCAACTTTTATATCAACATGAACAATGCAGAGTGAAATAAGTCAAGAAGAGGAAGTCACTTATCATACGGTTTCATTTACTTGTGGAGCATAAGGAATTACATGGAGGACACTAAGAGAAGGAAAGGAAAAGTGAACTGGGGGAAATCGGAGGGGGATATGAGAGACTGTGGACTGTGGACTCTGAGAAACAAACTGAGGGTTTTAGAGGGGAGGAGGATGAGGGGAGGATGAGCCTGGTGGTGGGTATTAAAGAGGACACATATTCCATGGAGCACTGAGTATGGTGCATAAATAATTAATCATAGAACACAAAAAAATAAAATTGAATTAAGATGTTAAATAAAATGAAAAGGCAACTGACTAATGATAGGAAATATTTCCAAATCATATATTTAAAAATGGGTTAATATCCAAAATATATAATGAATCACGCAATGCAGTATGACAAAGAAATGTGAATTTAAAAATGGGCAGAAAAACTGAATAGAGGGAGGGACAAGATGCTGGGGAACTAGGAGGAGGCGTCGTTTCAACCTGTACCCTAAAGTGAGCTGATTACCTACCAAGGAAATCCGATCACCCATGAAATCAGCCTGAGATCAGAATTCTACATGTCTGGATCTCTACGGGGGCAGAAGACGCAAGTGGGCAGGTAAAGTGGAGTGGGAACATCAGACTGGTATCGGAATATAAACAAAAGAGGGAGGGAGCCACCAGAGGTGACCCATTGGAAAGTAATACCCCAATACGAGAGTCTCCTGCATCTGGGGACCAGCATTAACTTGACGTCTCGTAGAAATCACTCAAAAAGAACAAAGGATTGCGGGGTGAAATTGTGGGAATTGGAACGGTTAGGGACAGGGGCTTAAGTCCCCCACAGAGGACAGACACCCCTGGCACTGAGCCAGAGAGAGTGCAGTGGAGAAACCAGGTCTTGGTCCCTGAGCCGCGAGGAGACCTCCTAAGGGTGCTTGGTGTGCGGGAGGGGCTGGGACCCTCATGCGACAGAAACAGCCCTTTTGCAGCCCCCACATGTACGATGCGCTATCAGAGCCTAAGATGCACTCCACACCCTCCCCTGAGAGGGGTGCGCGGAAGCACCAACCCGGCACTCTCAGACGCAGAAAGTCTGAGTGCACCCAGGCTGGGCCAGCAGGAAAATCTCAGTGTGAGATCGCTGCTTGGAACCTCTCTGGTGGTCTGGAGCTGCTCAGACAGCCGCTGCTGTTGTGGTTTTGGGTACAAGCAGGAGTTCCTGTGTCCCCAGAGACCGCGGATGGGAACCTGCTCTGCCAGAGGCCAGGGGGGAGCTTGTGTGCTCTGAAGCACCCAGAGGGGAACAGACTGGGGCTTCTCTCTGAGAGGGAGGTCTGGGTGCAGTTTGCTTTCCTCTAAACCTCCAAGAACGATCAGGAGCTGCCAAGGGGAGAGAAAACAAACGAATAGACATAAAAACCTCCAGAGAACAAAAGCCTGAAGGGCCAGTTTCCTCAGAGCCCACCCACTTGAGGGGGGCGGGAGGACTTAACTCAGGAAACACTGCCTGAAAACCCACGTGGCAGGCCCCTCCCCCAGAAAACCAACCGGGAGAAAAAAAAAACAAGAAGAGAACCATCACTACTACTTCATAGATATAACTTTTAATTTTTAATTTGTTCCCACTATTCTGGTTCATTTTTTAATTTATTAATTTTTTTTAATTTTTTATATAGATTTTTTAGCCTATTTACCATCACAGTGAGATGTCCAGTACATCAAATTCCATAATAACCTTTTAACCTGAACTTTTTGATACATATACCCATGTTTTTCTTTTGCTTTTCTATTTTTTAAATTTTTTTTAAAATTTTACTTTAGTTTAGATCATTCTTTTCCTTATTTTTATTTGTTAATATTCATATAGAGTTAAGCCTCAAGGTAATCCCCTTTCCCCAATCAATGCTACCCCTATAGGTAAACCAATTTTTAATCCCCTGTTATCTTAGGAAAGTTGTGTCTTTTAAAAAAGATATCAAGATACATCCAGGAAGAATTGAAATAACCTTCCTCGCCCACACTGAGAATTTACAACCACTCTCCCATCTTTTTCTCCCGCCAGTATTTCTGTGTATTTGTGTTTGTCCTGGTAGTAGATAAATCTTATACTTGGGGTTCTTTTTGACGAGGTTCTTTGTTTGTTTGTTTCTTTGTTTCTTTGTTTTACTTCTACATATATATGTATATTTTTTTTCTTCTCTTGTCATATACTTTTATCATTCTTTCTGTTTGTCTGTTTTTGTTTGTACACTTCATAGACCTTACCTTGGGGCCCATTTGGGCTGAGGCTTCTCTTTTATCTTTCGTTCTTTTTCCTGTCTCTCTCTCTCTCTTTTTCTTCCTTCTCACTTTCTTTTTTTCTTTCGTTTGGGTGGGGACTCTTGATTGCTCAGAAGCGTTTCAGGGTGCACCTTCACTGCACCAAGGTCAATATATCCAGCTACATCTGTTCAGCCATCTCTCACCAAAATGGCTAGGAGGAGGAATGCCCAGCAGAAGAAAAATTCAGAGGATGGGCTCTCTACAACAGAGTTAATGGCTACCGACATATACATTATGTTGGAAAGGGAATTCAGGCTAACAATTATCCAGGCAATAGCTAGGTTGGAGAAAGCCATGGATGACCAAACGAAATTGATTAGGGCAGAACTAAAAGCCACCAGGGGTGATGTTCACAATATTAGGACAGAAAGGAAAGCCACCAGGGACGATGTTCACAAGGCTCTCAATGACTTCCAATCTAATCTAAATTCTCTAAAAGCTAGGGTAACTGAGACAGAAGATAGAATTAGTGATCTGTAGGACAAACAGAGAGAAAGGATCAGGGGGAAGCCTGGAACAAACAGCTTAGAAGCCACGAAAACAGAATCAGGGAAATAAATGATGCCATGAAATGTTCCAGTGTCAGAATTATCGGAATCCCTGAAGGGGAGGAGAAAGAAAAAAGTGTAGAAGATATAGTGGAAAACGTTCCTCATGAAAATTTCCCGAATCTCGCAAATGGAACCAGCGTTCATGTACTAGAGGCAGAACGCCCCCCCCCCAAGATTTTAGATTCTCAAAACACCTCGAGACACCTGATAGTAAGAATGAGAAGTTAAAATTCTAGAGAAAATATCTTGAAGGCAACTAGGACAAAGAAGCTCCATACATACAGAGGAAAGCCCATCAGAATAACGTCAGACCTGTCCACAGCAACCTGGCAAGCCAGAAAGGGCTGGCAAGATATATTCAGGGCACTAAATGAGAAAAACATGCAACCAAGAATACTTTATCCAGCAAGACTGACATTCAAAATGGATGGAGAGATAAAGAGTTTCCAAGACCGGCAAGGCTTAAAAGAGTATGCGACCACCAAGCCGACACCGCAGGAAATAGTAATGGGGGGGGTCTATAAAAGAGGAAAAATCCTAAGAATATCATTGTACAGAAATATAGAGACAATCTACAGAAAGAAAGACTTCAAAGGTAACATGATGTCAATAAAAACGTATCTATCAATAATCACTCTCAATGTGAAGGGCCTAAATGTGCCCATAAAAAGATATGGGGTTGCAGTTTGGATAAAACGACAGGACCCTTCCATATGTTGTCTACAGGAGACCCATTTGAAACCTAAGGATACACCAAGATTAAAAGTGAAGGGATAGAGAAGCATCTTTCATGCAAATGGGCCACAAAAGAAGGCCAGGGTAGCGATTCTCATATCAGATAAATTAGATTTTAAACTAAAGACTGTACTCAGAGATACCTAAGGACACTACATCATTTTTAAAGGGACTATCCACCAAGATGATCTAACAATTGTAAATATCTATGCCCCCGATAAGGGAGCAGCCAATTACATAAGAAAACTATTAATCAAGATAAAGAATCATATTGATATGAATACATTGATAGTAGGAGATCTTAGCACGCCTCTCTCAGTAATAGATAGATCATCCATACAGAAAATCAATAAAGAAACAAAAGCATTGAATGACACATTGGACCAGATGGACCTCATAGATATATACAGAACATTCCACCCTAAAACAACAGAATACTCATTCTTCTCAAGTGCACAGGGAATCTTTTCCAGAGTAGACCACATACTGGGTCACAAATCAGGACTCAACTGATACCAAAAGATTGAGATTATTCCCTGCATATTCTCAGATCACAATGCTTTGAAACTGGAGCTCAACCACAAGGAAAAGTTTGGAAGGAATTCAAACACCTGGAAGCTAAAGACCACCATGCTTAAGAATGCGTGGATCAACCAGGAGATCAAAGAAGAACTTAAACAAGTCATGAAAACCATTGAGAATGAAGACACTTCGGTCCAAAACCTATAGGATACAGCATAGGCAGTCCTAAGGGGGAAATACATAACCATCCAAGCCTCCCTCAAAAAAATTGAAAAATCCAGAATACACCAGCTGTCTCTACACCTGAAAGAACTGGAAAATCAACAACAAATTAAACCAACTCTACACACAAGAATGGAAATAATCAAGATTAGAGCAGAGATCAATGAGGTAGAAACTACTGATACAGTAGAAGGTATCAACGAAACTAGAAGCTGGTTTTTTGAAAGAACCAATAAGATGGATAAAGCATTGGCCACACTAATCCAAAAGAAGAGAGAGAAAGCTCAAATTAATAAAATTATGAATGAAAAGGGAGAGATCACAACTAACATCAAGGAAGTAGAAACAATCATCAGAAGTTATTATCAACAGTTATATGCGAATAAGATAAGCAACCTAGATGAAATGGATGCATTCCTGGAAAGCTATAAACTCCCAAAATTGAACCAGAAAGAAATTGACAACCTGAATAGACTGATATCTAGTAACGAGATTGAAGCAGTGATCAAAAACCTCCTGAAAAATAAGAGCCCAGGACCTGATTGATTCCCTGGGGAATTCTACCAAACTTTCAAAGAAGAAATAACACCTATTCTCCTGAAGCTGTTTCAAAAAATTGAAGCAGAAGGAAAACTTCCAGACTCTTTCTATGAAGCCAGCATTACCCTGATCCCCAAACCAGTCAAAGACCACACCAAAAAGGAGAATTTCAGACCAATATCACTGATGAATATGGATGCTAAGATTCTCAACAAGATCCTAGCAGAGGGGATCCAACAGCACATTAAAAAGATCATCCACCATGACCAGGTAGGATTCATCCCTGGGTTACAAGGATGGTTCAGCATTCGCAAATCAATCAATGTGATAGAACAAATCAATAAGAGAAGAGAGAAGAACCACATGGTCCTCTCAATTGATGCAGAAAAAGCATTTGACAAAATCCAGCATCCGTTCCTGATTAAAACACTTCAAAGTATAGGGATAGAGGGAACATTCCTGAACTTCATAAAATCTATTTCTGAAAGACCCACAGCAAACATCATCCTCAATGGGAAGAAGCTCACAGCCTTCCCGTTGAGATCAGGAACATGACAAGGATGCCCACTCTCACTACTCTTGTTCAACATAGTATTAGAAGTCCTAGCAACAGCAATCAGACAACAAAGAGAAATAAAAGGTATCCAAATTGGCAAGGAAGAAGTAAAACTCTCTCTCTTCACGGATGACATGATACTTTATATAGAAAACCCAAAAGACTCCACCCCCAAACTACTAGAACTCATACAGCAATTCAGTAACGTGGCAGGATACAAATTCAATGTACAGAAATCAGTGGCTCTCTTATACACTAACAATCAAAATACAGAAAGGGATATTAGAGAATCGATTCCATTTACTATAGCACCAAGAAACATAAGATACCTGGGAAGAACCTAACAAAAGAGGTAAAGGATCTGTACTCAAGGGACTACAGAACACTCATGAAAGAAATTGAAGAAGACACAAAAATATGGAAGACCATTCCATGCTCTTGGATCAGAAGAATAAACATTGTTAAAATGTCTATACTACCTAGAGCAATCTATACTTTTAATGCAATTCTGATCAAAATTCCACCGGTATTTTTCAAAGACCTGGAGCAAATAATTCTAAAATTTGTGTGGAATCAGAAGAGATCCCGAATGGCTAAGGAAATGTTGAAAAACAAAAATAAAACTGCTGGCATCTCATTACCTGATTTCAAGCTTTACTACAAAGCTGTTATGACCAAGACAGCATGGTACTGGCATAAAAACAGACACATAGACCAATGGAACAGAGATGAGAGCCAAGATATGGACCCTCACTTCTATGGTCAAATAATCTTCAACAAAGGAGGAAAAAATATACAGTGGAAAAAAGTCTCTTCAATAAATGGTGCTGGAAAAATTGGACAGCTATATGTAGAAGAATGAAACTCGACCATTCTCTTACACCATACACAAAGATAAACTCGAAATGTGTAAAAGACCTCAACATAAGACGGGAATCCATCAGAATCCTAGAGGAGAACATACGCAGTAACCTCTTTGATATCAGCCACAGCAACTTCTTTCAAGATATGTCTCCAAAGGCAAGGAAACACAAGCAAAAATGAGATTTTGGGACTTCATCAAGATCAAAAGCTTCTGCACAGCAAAGGAAACAGTCAACAAAACAAAGAGGCAACCCACGGAATGGGAGAACATATTTGCAAATGACAGTACAGACAAAGGGTTGATATCCAGGGTCTATAAGAACTTCTCAAACTCAACACACACAAAACAGATAACCATATCAAAAAATGGGCAGAAGATATGAACAGACACTTCTCCAATGAAGACATACAAATGGCTATCAGACACATGAAAAAATGTTCATCATCACTAGCCATCAGGGAGATTCAAATTAAAACCACATTGAGATACCACCTCACACCAGTTAGAATGGCCAAAATTAGTAAGACAGGGAACAACATGTGTTGGAGAGGATGTGGAGAAAGGAGAACCCTCTTACACTGTTGGTGGGAATGCAAGTTGGTGCAGCCACTCTGGAGAACAGTGTGGAGATTCCTCAAGAAGTTAAAAATAGAGCTTCCCTATGACCCTGCAATTGCACTACTGGGTATTTACCCCAAAGATACAGATGTGGTGAAAAGAAGGGCCATCTGTACCCCAATGTTTATAGCAGCAATGGCCACGGT
>PISX010037087.1:0-11357 GCA_004024625.1 Mellivora capensis | reverse complement strand
TCCCTAACAGTTCCAATTCCCACAATTTCACCCTATGATCTTTTCTCTTTTTGAGTGCTTTTTATCGGTCTTCAAGTTAATGCTGGTCCCCAGTCTTAGGGGACTCTCGTATTGGGGTATTACTTCCCAATGCGTCTCCTCTGGTGGCTCCCTCCCCCTTTTGTTTATCTTCCAATACCAGTCCGGTGTTCCCGCTCGGTTTTACCTTCCCACTGGCGTCTTCTGCCCCCGTAGAGATCCTGACATCCCACTGGCGTCTTCTGCCCCTGTAGAGATCCTGACGAGTAGAATTTTGATCTCAGGCTGATTTCATGAGTGATCGGAGTTCCTTGGTAGGTAATCAGCTCACTTTAGGGGACAGGTTGAACCAGAGCATCCTCCTAGTTCCCCGCCATCTTGTCTCCCCTCTGTTAGAATAGTTTTGAAAAGAACAGGTATTAACTCTTTTTTTAAATATTTGATAGAATTTGCCCGTGAACCTATCTGGCCCTGGACTTTGCAGATTTTTGATTAATGATTCAATTTCTTTGCTGGCTTTTGATCTATTCAAGTGTCCTATTTCTTTCTGTTTCCATTTTGGTAGCTCACATTTCTATGAATCTATCCATTTGTTTCAGGTTGTCCAATTTGTTGGCATATAGTTTTTCATAATATTCTTTTATAATTATATTTCTGTGGTATTGGTTGTGAGTTCTCCTCTCTCATTTGTTATTTTAGTTATTTGGGTTCTTTCTCTTTTCTTTTTGATAAGTCTGGATAAGAGAGTTCTTTTTATGATTATTTTTCAAAGAACCAGCTCCTGGTTTCATGGATCTGTTCTATTGCATTTGTTTCCTGTTTGCTTGTTATTTTGGTTTTTTTTTGTTTGTTTGTTTCTGTATTATTTATTTTTGGTCTAATCTTTATTATTACCTTTGTTCTCCTACCTTTATGCTTCCTTTGTTGTTCCTGTTCTAGCAATCCCTATCAATATACCAACAGCATTTTTCACAGAGTTGAACAAACAATCCTAAAATTTGTGTAGGACCACAAAAGACAGAATAGCAAAAGCAATGCTGGAGGCATCACAAATCCAGACTTTATGTTATATTACAAATCTGTAGTGATCAAAATAGTATGGTAGTGACACAAAGATAGACATATAGATATATGGAACAGAATAGAAAACCCAGAAATGAACCCACAGCTATATGGTCCCCTAATTTTGACAAAACAAGAAAGAATATTCAATGGGAAAAAGTGTCTCCTCAACAAATGGACAGCTACATGCAAAAGAATGAAACTTCTTTCTAGATATGTCTCCTGAGGCAAGTGAAAGAAAAGCAAAAAGCAAACTATTTGGATTTTGTCAAAATAAAATGCTTCTACACACCAAAGGAAATGATCATCAAAACTAACAGGCAACCTACAGAATGGGAGAAGATTTTTGCAAATGACGTATCTGATAAAGGGTTAAGTATGAAAATAAATAAAGTACTTATAAAAATCAACACTCCAAAACAAATAATCCAATTAAAAAATGGGCCAAAGACATGAAGAGACATTTTTTCCAAAGGAGAAATACAGATGGCCAATAGCCATGTGAAAAGATGCTCACTATCATGCTCAATAGGGAAATACAAATTAAAACCACAACGAGATATCACTTCATACTGTCAGAATGGCTAAAATCATCAACACAAGAAGCAGCAGGTGTCAGGAAGGATGTGGAGAGAGGGGAAAACTCTTGCACCATTGGCAGGAATGCAAACTGGCACAGCCACTCTGGGAAACAGTATAGAGGTTCTTCAAAAGGTTAAAAATAGGACTACCCTATCTTCCAGCAATTGCAACTAGGTATTTACCCAAAGAATACAAAAGTACTAATTCAAAAGGATACCTGCACCCTGATGTTAATAGAAGCATTACTACAACTGCCAAATTATGAAAACAGCCCAAGTGTCCATCAACTAATGAATGGATAAAGAAGTGGTATATATATATACAATGGAATACTAATTAGCCAAAAAAATGAAATTTTACCATTTGCAATGATATGGATAGAGCAAAACAGCACTTTGTTAAAAGATTTACTTATTTTTGAGAGAGAAAGAGTGTATGTGGGAATGAGCGGCAGAGGGACAGGGGGAGAGAGAATCTCCAACAGACTCCCAGCTGGGCAAGGAGCCCAATGAGGGACTCAGTCCCATGACCCTGAGATCATGACCTAAGCCAAAATCAAGAGTCAGATGTTTAACTGACTCAGCCATCCAGGAGCCTCATGACAATATTGTTTTTTAACTTTTTTTTAGAGATTGAGGTGGGGGAGAGAATGTTAAGTAGGCTTCACATCCAGCATGGAGCCCAACCTGGGGCTTGATCTCACAACCCTGAGATCATGACCTGAGCCAAAACTGAGTTGGATGCTTATTAACTTGGATTCAGTTGGACTGAATCACTCAGACACCACTTTGATAGTATTATGCTAAGCAAAATAAATCAGCCAGGGAAAGACAAATGCCATATGATTTCACTCATATGTGAAATTTAAGAAACAAAACAAACATGGGAAAAAAGAGAGAGAGTGACAACCCAAGAAATAGACTCTTAACTATAGGGAAAAACCTAATGGTTACCAGATGGGTGATGGATGGTTTAATAGGTGAAGGGGATTAAGGATTATGCTTTGATGAGCATGGGGTGTTGTATGGAAGTATTGAATCATTATATTGTACACCTGAACCTAATATTATACTGTATATTAAGTAACTGGAATTTAAATAAAAACTTTAAAAAATAAAATAAAATATGTAGTTCTTGCCTTCAAGGAACATGCAACTTTGTTAATAAATTGTTAGTCTGCATGAGTATAAACATACAATCTGCTTCATTTAACAAATTTGCCAAGCATTGGCTGTGAAGAAGATACTATGGTATATTCTAGGAGTAAACAAAGATGAAAAGAATTTAAATTGTTTAATTATTTAATAACAGGAGATAGATAACTAGGAAAGTTATAATACAAGGTAGAATATGACAAATGACCAAGAGAAACACATATTAAAATACGGAATTGATATAAAACTGTGTCAAAATTCCAGTTTCTGGTTTTTCAGAATGAAGTTCATCTTTTCTGTTAAGAAAGGGCATACTCATTTGATATGTCATGCCTATCACTTATAAATGGCAAAACACAATGTTGAAGAAGGCTGCCATATCATCCTTAAATTTTAACCTGTTGTCATCTGTCAAATAACTTATAATTTAGACTAGTTTAAATATAGGGTGATTACTTCCTTTTTTCTTTTTCTTTTTAAATGGAAGCAATAAGGAATGATTAATGGGTGGGGTTTTTTTTGTTTTGTTTTTTTTCTTTCAAGTAACAGGAAATGGAGAAACTTCAGTACAACTCTCAGGTCTTAATACAACATAACAGTTTATGTCATTAATATAATTCATCTGGGCTCCTTTTTATGTATTTTATTTTATTTTTAAATATTTTATTTATTTATTTGACAGAGAGAGATCACAAACAGGCACAGAAGCAGGCAGAGAGAGAGAGAGGAGGAAGCAGACTCCCTGCTGACCAGAGAACCCGATGCGGGGCTCAATCCCAGAACCCTGAGATCATGACCTGAGCCAAAGGCAGAGGCTTTAACCCACTGAGCCACCCAGGCGCCCCTCCTTTTTATGTATTTTAAAAGTAAAATTTGATAGAGAAGATGTGGGAGAGAAAATAGAATTTTCTAATGAATTATGTCCTGATGGTGGCAAAAATAATGAGCATATCTAGGCTATTGAGTTATTGTAGGTGAAGTTGTGGAGCAGGAACTGCAAACTATTATATTTTATATATGCTCTAAATTATAAGGAATATATGTAAATATTTATTTCTCATAGTTTGACTATTAATACCCTTAAAGTCAGTATGGAAATCAGAAAAAGCCAGATTGTCCACAGAGCCAAAATTGGAACACTAATAGCATCCTACAGAAATATTACAAGACAAACTTTTGATTTTCTGATTTTTATTTCTATTTCTCCAAGTTTTTATTATTACTGAGATGGTAAAGCCATAGCAGCTATCTGGTTTAATATTATGAGTCACTAAGTGTTTAATTCTGTGTATTAAACCAATCTATTCTTCTCTGTATATTAAACCAGTCTTATAACAATACCAAAGACTGTTATGCCTGTGCAAGTTTCCTATAAAACATCTGAGTCATTGGCAGTGTCACCAGTAATAAGAACAGTTTTTATTTGAATATTTTAAGAATTTTAAAATATGGAATTAAATAATTCATTTAAATAAATTTAAATAATGGAATATGTAATAAAATCTGACTTACTTCTTACTATTTTCCTGAAGTTAACCTCTGTAAAAATAACATCATCATTTCAGAGAGTCTATTTTCTGAATACTATGCTCTATGCTTAATACTTTTGTGGACTACCTAGTTTGAATCTCAAAACAAATTCTATATTATCCTCATTTTATTGATTCAAGCTCAGAGTGGTTACACTTCTATTACATTGTGGAACCTAGGCTTTTTCAAAAGTAGTGGCCTTTATTTATATTTTTACTATTTTTCTTCTGCATTTCGGCATTTTAACTTTCCTCTTATCTTTGTTTGTTATTGATTTAACTAGCCTAGCTTTGTTCTATCCTCATATCCCCTACCTTCTGATTTATATTTTTAAAACAATTGTCTTATATGTTAGGAACTTCTACTCGGGAGTCATCATTTTTTGAATTTATAGCCCTTATTACATAATAATTTGTGAATTAAAATCATTAATATTACACCACTGAAAAATAAAAGTTGAATACATGGGAAATTGAAGTAATAATTTTCCTAAACAGAGTAAAAATAGACTCCTAAACAGAGTAAAAAAAAAAAAGTTGTAAAAAACTATTTTTACAACTTATACCAAAAACCAAATTCAAACATTAACCTTCCAGATTTACCTTATATTCAAATATCTTTACTTGAATTTATATTTCTATTTTCACTTACCAATGTTTATATATTATTATAATTAAATATAATATTATTATAATTTTATACACAATGTAGGATTTTTCTTGCTAGATGTAGTTTGTAGATTATTATTTCCTTTTTTAAAAAGATTTTTTTTAATTTTTAAATTTTTATTTTTATTTATTTGACAGAGAGAGAGAGAGATCTCAAGTAGGCAGAGAGGCAGGCCGAGGCAGAGGGGGAAGCAGGTTCTCTGCTGGGCAGAGAGACTGATGCAGGGCTAGATCCCAGGACCCTGAGACCATGATCCAAGCTGAAGGCAGAGGCTTAACCCACTGAGCCACCCAGGCAACCCAGTAGATCATTATTTCCAATACTAACTTTATCATGGCCATTTTTATTCTCCTTTATGATTTCAGATTCTCTTCCATTTAACTTACATTGTATGTCAGATAAATTTAAATGCTGCTCAAATTGCTTACATGATTTTAATTCCCTTCCAGAGATAAGACAAAATAATTAGCAAGGCATTTGTAATGAAAAACAATTTCATATTTTAATTTAATAATGAATTTCAGAGTCTTTGTGAGGCTTAAACATAATGATTGATTATGATACTATTCTTAAATTCTGTCTTTAAAAAAAATAAACAAATCTTTCCTGCCTTAAGAATTCACAACTGATGTTATTTGTAAACATTTTTACTAACTTTACTGCCTCAGCTGTTAAGAAGAACTTTGCTTTTAAAGTAATTAGATTTGGGCACCTGGGTGGCTCAGATGGTTGAGCGACTTCCAGGATCGAATCCTGCATTGGGCTCCCAGCTCCATGGGGAGTCTGCTTCTCCCTCTGACCTTCTTCTTATGCTCTCTCTCACTCATTCTCTCTCAAATAAATAAATAAAATCTTAAAAAAAATAATTAGACTTATGCTGTTACATATCAAAATCAACATAGTAAAAATGAATAGTCTTGGTAAAAATTTGGCAACATAGTATTGTATGTTAATTTCATCATTATAGGTGTGAATACTGTTTTTGTTCAACTTGGAAGTTAAATTTAATAATTCATTAATTTACCAGACAGTTCTCACTCTTTATTTCACATATAAAATATGATTAATGTGAACAGATACAGATTAATAGATTTGCTAGTAACTGCTTTAATTTTCCAATGAAAGTAACAAAGGAGGGGGAGAAAAGGAAGAAAATTGAATGTCATGCATTTAGGACTTTAATATTTGCTTGGATAGGATACTATTCTTAACTTTCAGAATATGGGAAATATAGAAATATTTAAAATACATCATTTTAACCAAAGTAACTTACATATTAATTTATAGCATAATTTCCATTAAGAATTGATTGGCACATGGTATTTATCTTCTCAAAATAGAGATGTGAAATTTTATAAAGCAAGGTGATCCTATTTTTGTAGGCTTGTGTTACACAAAACTAGTCTCAAACTTACATAAGGGTTAAATTATAAATGATTGTATATTGGCTCTTGGAACTAGTCTTGTTTTGGTGAAAAGCAACTATGTGTTTCCAACTATCTTATAGAAACAGGAGATTTATATTCACCTATAACAGGAATCCTACACTGGCTTGGACAAGTGAGAGTGAAATGGAAAATGTAGTCCAGGAAAGGAATTGGCAAGAACTATCTCACTAAGAGGGGCGCTCAGTGGGTAAAAGTGGCTCAGTGGGTTAAAGCCTCTGCCTTTGGCTCAAGTCACGATCCCAGGGTCCTGGGGTGGAGCCCCGCATCGGGCTCTCTGCTCAGCAGTGAGCCTGCTTCCTCCTCTCTCTCTGCCTGCTTCTCTGCCTACTTGTGATCTCTGTCTGTCAAATAAATAAATAAAATCTTAAAAAAAAAAAACTATCTCACTAAGAAAATTTCATTTCCTCAGTCACTCTCTGGGTTTAGTTTTTGGTTTGGTTGGTGGGTTTTTGTTTGTTTGTTTGTTTTTGACATTTGCTTAGTTAGGCCCCAAAAGAATTTTGAAAAACTGTGTACCTCCTCACACATTTTAGAATTGACACATAAAAAATTCAATTAAGATTTTTAAGATTTAAATGCTGCTCTGCCAAGTTTCTAGATAGCACAGGCAAGAATACTGAATGGAAAAACATCAATTCAGAAACAGTGAGCCAAAATGTGACTCAGAAGAGCTGGACTATAAATGTGAAGATGATTTAGGAATTCTGTAACCAATTGCTTTTGCATATATATAAGGAGAGAATGATGGTGAAAATACATGTCTAAATTAGTTTAAAGTATCTTAGTAAATATAAAACAATATTCCAGGTGATTAGAATATATTGTATTGTCACTTAATCAGCACCATGTTTTTCACTTTCTTGGGATCTTAATTATAAAATTTTGATTAGGGGGCACCTCCTGATTCAGTTAAGTGGTCAGTTCTGTTTCTGCTTGGGCCATGACTGAGCCCCACATCGTGCTCTGTGCTCAGTGAGGAGTCTGCTTTAGATTCTCATGTCCTTTACCTCTAGCTCAGGTGCATTCTCTCTTTCTCTCTACCTCAAATAAATAAACAAAAATTTAAAATAAGAATAATAATAATAAAATTGTGATTTGTAATCTATGGAATTTTAGATGTTATAGAAGAGGCAGTCCCTCTAGCAGCTGAGCAAGGGATGGATTTGAGGAGCTGACTGAAACTGAAACTGGAGACAAAGAAAGGGCAGATAAGGACCTCTCTGACACATGATGGTAAGCCTAAATGAGGAACAGTGGGCTTTGGGGATGAACAGGACAAGGTGCACCTGAGAGAGCTACAAAGGACGTAAAATAGAAAAACTTTAGTGATAGATTCATATGTCAAGAGTGAGAGCTAGAAAGATTTAATGATAATTCCCTGGACTATTAGTAACTATTGATATATTTTTGGGATGATACATTATTTCAAAAATGTGAAATATCTACAAGGACACAGTGCAAAAATTTTATGATTAAAAAATGGAAAAAAAAGTAGAACACAAAGTAGAATCTGATGCTTATTATAGTAATGCTTGTATAGGGCTAAGCATAGGAGAGGTCTACAGATTAATAAATCAATGTGTTTTGACAAGGGATTTCTTTGCATTTTGCTCATCTTGTACATTGAAGCAGTTAATTATGTGTGAAAGAAGCATGTTCACCAAGGGCAATATTGGAGTCAGTATATGTAAAAAATTTATCTAAATATTAATCTAACTTTATTCATTGGTGGAGCATTAATCTAGTCTTTATATTTGAAAATAAATAATGAGTACTCTTTTGGGGTCTCCTTTAGGAGATCTACATAATTTCACAATACCCTACCTGTGTATAAATGTGTAAAATGGTGAAATAAAATTTTGTTAATAGAAATTCTACATTTTGTAATTGCTTCCTTATATCCTTGAGGTTCTACATCATATTTTTAATTCTAATTTTTAATTATTTTATAATGAAAAACCTAGTTTAATTCCAAATCCCAGTTTAATGCTCAGAGCCCTGTTTTATTGACTGGGGAGCTATGCTTCTGACTAAAATGACATGCATGGTTTGTTTTGTTTGGAAGATGCTTTATTCTTCCATTGTACTGTCATATTGTTCAACTGGCTACTCTTCCAGGTGGGGGCATTGGCCATTGTTTCCTAATGAGTGATATAAACTGCTGAGGTTCTATTCATTGCTAAGGATTTCCCAGTCCTTTGATGAAATATAATATGATTTGTTCACTGTGCACATCTGGCAAAGAGGTCTGCAGATTTCTTTAGGGCTGAAACTCACTCATTATTGTTTGTTGGTTTATATAATAAATCATTTAGCTCATAGAGTGTTTTACAATGTAAATTAGTATATACTTGCCCAAACAGATTAATCTTTAAAGGCTAAATAACATATATTATTTTGTGAATTAGGTATAATTAACTTTTCTAAGAGAAAACATATCCAAGATAATAGAAAATGAAAATGGGAACTCAAGTTAGGTACATGTTTTCCATATGTATGAAAATGTAAGGGAAGTCTGAATGACCATGAGAATGGGGTCATGTAACTTTGAATAACTGGTGGTGATGTCAGTTCAATTCTTTATTAACCAATCTTTTCTGGGCTCTTGGGCTAAACTTCCATATTAGTATTACCTCTCAGTGTTCACCTTATACTTTTTCACTTGGGAAAAACAAAGGAATCTTTATATTACACTTTTTATCCTGTAAGAAAAATGGATAATATGTCACACTTGTCTTGAGTTTGAGAACTTTCGAATATTTTTACCATATTGAGTTCCTATAGTGCTTGATTTACAACGAATTCAAGATAAGTGTTCACCTTCACTTTCGGAGTGGATTGAACATTCTTAATAATCTCTAAAGTGTTTATAGTCACAAACAATAAAATCCTTTCTATAAATGTGCCAATTAGTTAGCCTTATTGACAAAACAAACACACATGAACACACACACAAAACAGGGGGGAGAAAAGTTATAAAAACGTGTTTTGCTTTGTTTTCCTTTAAAATGTAAGATTAATTAAAAAAACTGCCGCTTTTATAAAAACAATAAATTATAATTTTCTTTAGGGGGAGGCCTTAATTTTGATTTGAAAACATTGGGAATTGTGAACATAAAATGAGAATCAGTGACTTTTATGTAAGATAAGGCTAAAATCCAATGATTAACACTTATAAGTTGTCATTTGCCAGTGCTACCAGCAGGAGGTAATGAAGGGACTTAAGCCAAGGATGATTATCACACCTCACTTTCTTTGACAGCACATTGCTAAGTGTGGAGGAATATCCTCAAAACAGGGCAGTAAAAACTGGAAAACTGATTTTCTGGAAGCACAGTAAGTATTGAGTCTTTGATCATGACGTAATGTTTCAATATTTTGAAATATTCTGTAATATTGATTATGATTGATCTATTATTTAGCAAACTGCAAGTATGTCAGATGTGTTGATACCATAATTTGAAAGGGTATCAAAATACTTTCCAAAGTGTAGAAAATTAGTTTTGCTCAATTTTGTTGAAGGTTTATGATTATTTCTAAATGGCAGTCTATACAAATATGGCATTTTTCAATTATGTGTTCTGACTTCTTCAAAGTTTTTCACTGCAATTTGAAATAAAAAAAAATGTTTTTCTTTGACATAGAAAATTATCTTTAAAAAGTAATGCTTTTTCATTTTGTTTTCATATTCTTTTTTGGTACAAAATTTGTTAAGAGCATTTTAGTGAAGTGTCATGTTTCCATTATTGTGTATGATGTTGGGAGTATGCATGATTATGTGTATAGGACTAGTGTTGAGTAGTCCTAGACCAGGATGGACATAATAAATTTACTGGGGGTACAATGATTAGGAACATACTATTCAATAAAATAAAATAAAATCCAAAAGAAATAAAATGTCAAAAAATTTGACCAAAATATAGAAATAGGACTGTTGGATTGGATTAGAGTAATAAGTAATATAATAATTTTCATTTTGTGTCTGATGAATACCAGAGAATGATAGCCTATCCAAATGGAAGCATTTTATCTGATTGGAACACTCACTGAATAGACATTTAGAGTAGAGAGTGCATGAAGATGCAAAATTAGAGATTCATTAAAAAAAAAAAAGAGATTTGTAAAAAAAAGAATAGAAATAAGAATTTTAAGGAATGAGAATGATTAGATTATATATGATGAAGAAAATGTGAATATGAACAAAAAGAGTATCAAGAATCAAGTTAAAAAGAAAACTATACAGGTTGTTAGGGGGAAAAAACAGATATAAAAAAATTAGAAACAGAAATTAAACAGAATTAAAAAAAAAAAAAAAAAGAATCCATGCTCTTCCAGCTGAGCCAGGCAGGCACCCCTCTTTCTAAATTTAGAAATTGCAACTCTCTTGAATGTTACTTGAATATATATATTTTTAATTTATTTTATTTTTTTTTTAGGAAAGAATTTTTTTAAATTTCATTTCTTTTCAGCGTAACAAAATTCATAGTTTTACAGCACACCCAGTGCTCCATGCAATGCGTGTCCTCCATAATACCCACCACCTGGCTCCCCCAACCTCCCACCCTCCACCCCTTCAAAACCCTCAGGTGGTTTTTCAGAGTCCATAGTCTCTCATGGTTCATCTCCCCCTCAATATCCCTCAACTCCCTTCTCCTCTCCATCTCCCCATGTCCTCCGTGTTATTTGTTTTGCTCTGCAAATAAGTGAAACCATATGATAATTGACTCTCTCTGCTTGACTTATTTCACTCAGCATAATCTCTTCCAGTCCCGTCCATGTTGCTACAAAAGTTGGGTATTCATCCTTTCTGATGGAGGCATAATACTCCATAGTGTATATGGACCACATCTTCCTTATCCATTCGTCCATGGAAGGGCATCTTGGTTCTTTCCAC
>PISX010037086.1:0-11364 GCA_004024625.1 Mellivora capensis | reverse complement strand
CGCAGCTCAGCGACCAGGACCTGGTTTCTCTGCTGCACTCTCTCTGGCTCAGCGCCAGCTGTGTCTGCCCTCTGTGGGGGACTTAAGCCCCTGTCCCTAACAGTTCCAATTCCCACAATTTCACCCTATGATCTTTTCTCTTTTTGAGTGCTTTTTATCGGTCTTCAAGTTAATGCTGGTCCCCAGTCTTAGGGGACTCTCGTATTGGGTTATTACTTCCCAATGCGTCTCCTCTGGTGGCTCCCTCCCCCTTTTGTTTATCTTCCGATCCCAGTCCGGTGTTCCCGCTCGGCTTTACCTGCCCACTGGCGTCTTCTGCCCCCGTAGAGATCCTGACATCCCACTGGCGTCTTCTGACCCCGTAGAGATCCTGACGAGTAGAATTTTGATCTCAGGCTGATTTCATGAGTGATCGGAGTTCCTTGGTAGGTAATCAGCTCACTTTAGGGGACAGGTAGAACCAGAGCATCCTCCCAGTTCCCCGCCATCTTGTCTCCTAGCTCTGTATTTGCTCTTTTTTTCTATTTGTTCCTCTCATCCTTTTTAAAAAATCTCTTCTTATTTTTCATCATCATATTCATCTTTGTCTTTCACTTTTTCTACCTTCTCTGGTTTTAATTATTTTCTCTGATTCCATTTTCACACTTAGCATATGCTTATTTTTGCTTTTTTTTGCTTTTTTGAATAATTGCCCTGAAGTTTGCACTATAGATTTGAATTAGATTGGATCTCACTTATAGCGTTCTTTAGTACTGCCTGATCAGCCCTCATTTCTGCCCTTAGAGTTTCTATGTTGCCATTAATGGTCTCCTCCAACCTAGCCATTGCCTGGATAATTGTTACCCTGAATTCCCTTTCTGACATACTGTTTATGTCCATATCCAATAGTTTTGTGGCAGAGGGCACAGTCTCTGAATTTTTCCTCTGTTATGTGTTCCCCCTTCTAATCATTTTAGTGAGAGGTGGTTGAAGGGATATATAGCTGAATATCTAAACCATGATCTGGTCAAGTTGCATCTTCTATTCCCTTGAAGGAAACAAATGTCTTGATGGAAATGAAAATTAATGTCTGGTCATATCTGATGGAATTGAGGAATTCAATTCACCTATTGAATTAAAAGGAGTTGGGAACTGAGGCACAGACTTTCTTGACCTGCTTCCAGGCACCGTCAGTCTGTTCACAGGGGCTCCAGACCACATCGTTCCACACAGAGCAGAGGTCTCGTGGCATATAACTGTTGATAATAATTTCTGATGGTTGTTTTTATTTTATTTGGTGTTTCCCAAAATTATTAATTTTTGAAGTTATAATATGATACATAGATTTATTTTTGTTGTTATTTATCCTTCTTGGTGTTCTCTGAGTTTTCTGGATCTGTGGCTTTGTACCTATAATTTTTTCGGAAGATTCTCAGCCTTTATTATTCCAAACATTTCCTCTTGTTTTGTTTTTTTTTTTCTCCTTTCTATTTCCTTGTGTTTCTACTACATACCTTTTGTAATTGTCACTCAGTTCTTGGACATTTTATTAGATATATTTATTTTTTATCTGTATTTTAGTTTTTGGGAATTTTTTATGATATTTCTTCAAGTTCACTATGTCTAGTCTCATTAATAGTTATTACCGTAGTCTCAATCATGTCTAGGCTATTGATGAGACCATGTCCTTAACCATGTCTAGTCTGTTAAAGAGACATAGTCTTTCAACATAGTCTCTCAAACAGAATTAACGTTCTGTTAATATTAACATAATTATTATCTGTTATTATCTAACAGAAATTATTATCTAACAGAAATATCTCTCTGATATTTCTCTTAGATATCTTTATATATCTAACATTCTTTATATCAGAGACATTCTTTATATCCATAACAGAGTTTTTAAAATTTCTAGCATTTTCTTCTGACTCTTCCTTAGAGTTTCTATCTCTTTGTTTACATTACCCATCTGTTCTTGCAGATTGCCCAATTTTTCTATTAAATCCCGTAGGATATTAAACATTATTTTAATTTCCAAGTTTGATAATTCCAATATCTCTGCTTTTTGAGTCTGTTTCCAATTTTTGCTTTGTCTCTTTGAATGTGCTTCTTTTGTCTTTTAATATGTTTTGTGATTTTTTGATGAAAGCTTGGCATGATATACTGAATAAAAAGAACTGAAGTAAATAGGACTTTAAGTATGAGGCTTTATATTATATGGCTAGCAGGTAGTTTGTATTTACCATTTGCTATAGTTGTAGGTGTCAAAGGGTAAAATTTCCTCTGATATCCTTGTTTTTTCTCTCCCTCATTATCTTTGTGTTTCCCTAGAGACTTCTTTTTTTTTAAGATTTCATTTATTTATTTGACAGACAGAGATTAAAAGTAGGCAGAGAGGCAGGCAGAGAGAGAGTGGAGGAAGCAGGCTCCCTGCTGAGCAGAGAGCCCAATGCAGGGCTCGATCCCAGGACCCTGGGATCATGACCTGAGCCAAAGGCAGAGGCTTTAACTCACTGAGCCACCCAGGGGCCCCTTCCCTAGAGACTTCTTAAATAAGATCTAAGAAATACAGTTCTTTTAGATTTAAACCCATTATTATATAGGATAATTATTATTATCAATGTAGTAGAAAAGTGTGGGGATGAAAAAAATAACTCTTTGGTCCTACAGTTAGGTTTCAGTGTTTTGTTTTGTTTTTAACTGTACTCCTGAGATATGACTTTCAGAAATGCTTCTCAGTTTCTTTCCCTTAGGTGAAGTAGGAAAGCTAGATGGAGTTGGATTGGGATATTTCCTTTGACTCACTTGGAAAGCTAGAGGGGGCTTGAGTTGCATTATTTCCCTTCCCTGAAATGGAAGGCTAGAGTAAGCTGATTTTAGACATTACCTTTTTCCTAGTTCAGGTAGGCTCTAGTAAAATAAATTCCCTTGACGACAGGCCCTACTAAGAATAACAGAATGCTCTAGTTCTCTCTCTCTCTGTCTCTCTGTCTCTCTCTCTTTTTCAAAATGGCTACTTTTCCTCTCAAGTATTGGAAGAACCAAGGTTTTTTTCCTCTGATCTTCGTTGTGAGAACCTGGTAGGCCTCCTGGAAGTAAAACTTATGAAAGTGTAAGTGTCCTCCTAAGACTTGGCTTCCCTGCAGTTTTTAAGTCTCAAGGTTGTCCTCCCTGAGCTTCCAGTAATTTATCAATTGCAGATTAAGTTTTCCTACCCAGGAATTGGTTTTTATGGATGTTTCTCTTTATGAGTTTCTGCTATGGTAAGCTATAATTACCTGTATCCTTCAGCCTATATCTAATTTTTAAGGCTTTCCCAGGGCACACAATTCTCTAACGGATCAAAAATTTCCAGCTTTTTTATTCTTGTTTGATAGAAATGATGACTTCCAAGCTCCTAATCAGTCTGACAGATAACAAGAATTCAGGAAAATCCTTGTGAAGGAATTTAGGGGTTCTTGTTGATCTGGTACAGACAGTGAGTTTCAGCTGCCTCCAAAGCCAAGGTGCTCTTGAGCTGTGTTAGTAAACATGTAGAACCTAGACAGAGAAAATCCTGTCCTGGTCAAACTCCCTTGAAGGACCGTGCCCAGCCTGAAGTTCTTCCTCCACTTTAAGGGTAACATCAGAGAAATAGAAGAATGTCCAGAGAGAAGAGAGAAGATAGGAAAAGGACCTAAAACCCAGGTCCTGTAAAAGTAGTTAAAAATGTACAGGTTCTTAGGTTGAAGCATAGAATGGAGTATTGATCCTGTTTTCAGACCTCTAAAGAGCTGTCTTAGACAAGAAGGAGTAGGTAGAATCTCTGTGGCCCTCAGGGATATAATGGATAACTCTGGGTAGAATCCACAGGCATTTTAATTCATTATAATGGCAAGTAATAAGCTTTTTAATTCTCACAACAATATGTATAAAAATGTGCTGCCTTGCTTTGGAGTGAAATCCCATTTTTTAAGATTTTTATTTTTTTAAAGCAATCTCTGCCCACCAATGCAGGGGCCAAACCCACAACCCCAAGATCAAGAATTGCACACTTCACCAACTGAGCCAGGAAGGTGCTCCAAAATTACATTATTGGAAACATCCACAGAGAGGTTGGATACTCTCTTTATTGTGATTCAAATATCAAATGGTCATGGTGGAGATGGACTTGATTACCGATTATTGTTTTGACCAGATTTCCTAATATTAGTAGAAGAGGCATTTGGGTGGGAAAAAAGAAACCATAACTCAACTACAATACTACCTTTTTCTGGCTGTATTACTTACTGGGCCTCAGTACATCCTTCAGAAGATGAGGTTATGAGACTAGATGATCTTAGAAGGTACATGCAAGAGCTTTAGCCTTGTGAGTACTTGGTTACATTAAGACATTTTATAAAAGTGTTCTAGAAACTGAAGAAGGCAGCATATTATCAGAGGGATTTGGAAGTAGGTTCCAGTTGCAGCTGCCCTGAAGCTGGCCATGTACAGCTCCTTCCCTGAGAGCCTTGCCAAATGAGAACATCTACTGAGTATCTCTGCGATTTCCTTGGCTATCAGCTTGTCACTTCACTTTTCTCCTAAATCTTCAACTTCTCACCCTGTAACCTTAAGCCCAGTACTTTCTTGAAGACCCTGCTATTGACTTTGCCCCAGTTTCCTGAGACATCTTTCTTGGCTTTCTTACCCCTGATCTGGATCAACCTGCCCTCTTCTGCAGGACCTGGACTTCTTGTTTCTTCTTAACAGAGGTTTTTGGAGTAATCTGGTAAAAATTAAACAAGTCAAGTTTATAAAAGGCAGGAGACAAAGCGTGTTCATTCACTATGGGGTCTTTGTGAGATTCCTCCCTTCTGGGTCTACTTTTTATCTGTAATATGAAAACTTGGGACTTGATCAGTAGTCTTTAAGTGATTTTTAGCAAGTCTATTCTTTATGTTGAAATAAAATCTTACATGTAATCTGAGTATATTTATATATAAGTGGTATTTTATTAATTCTAAATATATTTATAGTTTCATTTATTCAACAAATATGTATTGAACACCTACTGTGTGCCTGAAGATGTTCTGGGTGTTTAAAATACAGAGATAAATAAGAAAGACAAAAATTCTACCCTTTATGGAAATAACATTAAGGTAGGGGGATATTGAATATAAAATGCATACTATTTCAAATGGTGATAAAAGCTATGGGGAAAAAATAAGAAGGGAAGGAGAATGGAGAATTCTGGGAGAATGGTTCAATTTTCAATAGAATCATCAGGAAAAGCCTGATTGAGAAGAAGACTTTATTTTAGCTAAACCTTGAAAGAAATATGTCTTTTGCCTTCTAGAAACATTGAGAAGGTCACTGTATTTGGACGAAATTGCTAGGAGAAGAGGTCAGAAAAGTTATGAGAGGTGACATTTTTGTAGGTCATAGTAAATACTTCCATTGCTCTGAGTAGGATGGGAAGTCTATGGAGGGTTTTGAATAGAGAACTGATGTGATATAATTCATATTTGAAAATGATCATATTTCAATGAATATAATTTACTTTGAAGTCAAATAAAACAATCAAGCCATTTTAACTAGCACAGTTATAGGCTTAGTGATAACATACAACTTTGGTTGCACTATTCTATGAAAATATTTATATGTCCTGATAAATACAGGATAAGTTGTTAGAATCTGATATGGGCAGACATGCACAGGCCTGAATTTAAAAAGAGCTGAATTTGACCTCCAACATTCCCAGTCAATGCTATAGTTGCAAGGAGTTACATATATGTAGTGACTGTTGGTTTATTATGGGATCTGCATGAAAATGAAGTTACACATAAGCCCAGGTTTATACGTTAGCATTTCAAATATATTAAAACTTTGCCTAGGACACATTTGAGTTTGCGTATTTTTAGTAAAGTATTTGAAATGTAATTTTGAAATTTCAATCAAAGAGCTCTGGGCACACAGGATCCCAGTTTAAAAACTGCAGGACTATATCATTCCTGGGGAATTACAATATTTGGAAGCATGATTCAAAGTCGTGTTACCTTTTTGCAACTTAGTGTTCTTATTTGTACATGGGAACATTGATTTCTGCTTATTTCATGGGCTTCTTATGAAGATTTCAGGCATTGGCAAAGGCAGTATTGCTCAGACTGGCTGAAGAATTTCCAATTCAATATAGGTTTCAAGAAAAAAAAAGTGCAAAGCATATTACAGTTTAAAAAGGACTTTCCCATATAGGAACTTACTTGAATCTTATAACCACCTTGTAAGACAGGACTTACATTATATATGAAAAAATCTGAGGTTCAGAGAAGTAAAATAATTTGCATATACTCACACAGCTGGAAAGTGGGGCTAATCATACCTCAATTGTTTAGTAATATTAGATTAAAGGAGTAAGTAGGACTTGAATTTAGATTCTGGATCTAAATCAACTTTAGGGAGTTTAACATTTTAACCTTTCCCCTGCCACTATGTCACAGTTGTAGTCTCATTTGTTCTTCACTCATAAAGCCATATGGTATAATGGAAAGACTGGAGAAATCTGGAATCCAGATAGGCCTTATGTTTAGACTTTAGCTATGCTACTGACCAGGTTGTATTTTTTTCAAGTTGTGTTATGTTAGTCACTATACAATACATCATTAATTTTTGATGTAGTGTTCCAAGATTCATTGTTTATGTATAACACCCAGTGTTCCATGCAATATGTGCCCTCCTTAATATCCACCACCACACTTGCCCATCCCCCACCCCCTTCTCCTTAAAACCCTCACTTTGTTTCTCAAAGTCCACAGTCTGTCATGGTTCACGTCCCCTTCCGATTTGCCCCATTTCCTTTTTCCTTTCCTTCTCCTAATGTTCTCCATGTTATTCCTTGTGTTCCACAAGTAAGTGAAACCATATAATTGATTTTCTCTGCTTGACTTATTTCACTCAGCATAATCTCCAGTCCTATCCATGTTGATGCAAAATTTCATCCTTTCTGATGGCTGAGTAATATTCCATTATATATATCTTTATCCATTCGTCTCTTGGGGGGCATTTCAGCTCTTTCCACAGTTTGGTGATTGTGGACATTGCTCCTATGAACATTGGGGTACATATGGCCCTTCTTTTCACTACATTGGTATCTTTGGGGTAAATACCCAGCAGTATAATTGTTGGGTCATAGGGTAGCCCTATTTTTTTAGTTTTCTGAGGAAACTCCACACTGTTTTTCCAAAGTGGCCACACCAACTTGCATTCCCTCTTACCAGTTTGTATTCTTTTCTTTTTTTTTGATATTTAAATTTTCTTTTATTTTTGCAGTGTTCCAAGATTCATTATTTATGCATCACACTCAGTGTGTATTCTTAAACAAATCATTACATCATCAAAGACTCAGCTTTTTCACCTAAAATGATATTTACATCTATCCCTCAGGGTAGATGAGCAAATTTCATAAAATAAAAGACACTGGAAAACGTACATACCCTTTTATTTAAACCATCAATCTTACCTTTGGGAGCATCTGGGTGACTCAGTCAGTTAAGCCTCTGCCTTTGGCTCAGGTCATGATCTCAGTGTTCTGGGATGTAGCCAGCCGCACTTCAGACTCTCTGCTCAGCCAAAAGACTACATCTCCCTCAACCTCTCCCCTCCTTGTGCTCTCTCTCTCAAATAAAAAAATAAAATCTTCAAAAAATCTTACTTTTGGAACTTGACTCTGTATAAATTAAAACACATATACTTACAGATAATTGCACAAAGAGGGTCATCACAGAAGTTTATAATAGTAAAAACATTTATATGGTTAAATATTCACCAATAGATGAATTGTTGAATAAATTATTCACAAAGGAGAATGCTATATAATTCTTTAAAAGGATAAAATGTAATGACCAGGGCACCTGGGTGGCTCAGTGGGTTAAGCCGCTGCCTTCAGCTTGGGTCATGATCCCAGGGTCCTGGGATCGAGTCCCGCATCAGGCTCTCTGCTCGGCGGGGAGCCTGATTCCCTCTCTCTCTCTCTGCCTGCCTCTCTGTCTACTGTGATCTCACTCTGTCAAATAAATAAATAAATAAAATCTTTAAAAAAATGTAATGACCAAATAGATAAGTGAAAGAACAAATTTCAGAAGAATATAAATGATTTATTTTTTCTTAAAACGTATATATGCATATATGGGCATATAATTTGAGATATACAGATATACTTATATAAAATTACAAAAAATATGAAGGACTCCTTTGTTCATTTATTGAGTGTCTGGTACATACTAATCAAAGACCTAGGTACAGAGGCTTTAGCAGTGAGCCAAAAAGATTTAAATCCCTAATTTCATGTAGTTTTCATTTTCTTGAGGTATTGGGAGGACAGACAATAAATAAATAAATTAACTAATTAATTAATTAAAATAGTGCATCTGGTGAGGATAAGTGCTATGGAAGAAAAATAAAGAGGAAAGAGGACACCAAAATGCTGGTGGAAGGGATAACAAATTTAAATAGGGTGATGAGGGAAGGTTTCATTTAAGAAGTGATATATGACATATACCAAATTGTTAACACTGGTTATTCTTTGATAGTGGAATGCAATATGAAGGAGGGCTTATTTTACTATTTATTTAATTTTTAATTTTAAGGGTTATTTCTATTTTACTTATAAGGTTTGTTTATATTTTATAATTTATAATATAATATAAGGGCTATATAGTTGATTATTAATTTTTGTGTTTTCACTATTTTTTTCAAATTAAAGTATATGTTGACATGCTTTATCATATTTATCACATAGTAATTGCTTAAGAAACATTAGTATTATCTTTCCTTTTTCTATTTATTTATAGTTTAGAGGGATTAGAGTTTCTGTCTTTGAACAGTGGAAAGAAACCAGCATTTAGAGACATAAACCTCATCTTTTGACAAGAAAGCCCCAGCCTCTTTATCTAGACAGCAGAATCCCAAGCCTTGTACTATTCATAGTAAAGACTGTTCTGCTTTGTCCATATATGAAAGTTTCTGTCATTGAAAATTGAGAATAGCTTATACCCTTTGGCTGGCCTGAACTCTCCAATTTGGCCCCTCATTAACCAGGTTGATACAAATTGAGGAATTTACTCATCCAAGGCTGAATAGCTAGAATAGCAGAACTGGGGTAGGAACTTGGGCCTTTTAAGCCTGTTCATAGCTCATGTTATTCACACTTTGCTTCCTGCCTTTCTCCACAAGAAATTCTCTACCCACATCATTCTAATAACTCAAAAGGCTTGGAAGATGGCAGAGGAGCATCTAGTGATAAGCTCCTGAACCAGGGCTGGTGAACACACCCAAAGGCATAAAAAAAAATCAACGAGGAATTAAATTCACAAGACCTATTGAGATAATCTCATGTTACACACAGGCAAAGAGCAGCAGAGAAAGATAACTTGTTCAACATTCTATGCTGGTTACTGGCAACTAAAACCTAGGTTTCCTAATCTTTTAGGAAAAGATTCTTCCATGTTCTTCTTAGCACAGCATTCATTCATCTATTCATTCATCTATCATTCAGTGAATATTTAGTGTTCACTTTATGAAAGACATACAAGACAAGTGTGAACCTTGCAGTCAAGGGGCTCTCAGCAATTGAATCACCATGCTTGGTAACTTGATAAAAAGATGAGCTGGTCCCATTTCCTACTTTCCTCATTCCATGATGTTTATAGTGAATGGGGAATAAAGGTAGGACAATTGGGTTTCATTACATTCAGCATCTAATGGTGCCATAGAGGGGTTTTGAGCTATGTGGGGCCTGATGGCTTGGTGGTCTACTTGAGCTTTCATGTAGCTTCCAGAAGTCCCAAGGTAGTTGAGATTATTTGGCTTGTAATTATAATCCTGCATTACTGGCTCCTAAATTATATACTTGTTGGGCTACTTGTTTATTTCCTGGACATTAAGGATCTCCTGCTCAACACTCAAAGGAGTTTCCCAGAGTAAAAACATGTTTCAGCAAGTAGTGGCCTGCTGGGCATTGGGAACCAGAGTTTCAGTCCTTAAGGTAAATTGGGATGAGGGAAATATTCAAGAGCAACATTATTCACTAACCCTCCTGGGTTGCTTTCAGAGGCCATATCCAAGGTCTCAGTCAGAATATTTCATTTCATTTGTTACTAACTGGTCCCTGGAGTAGAGAAACATGAGAAAAATCTGAACTCCAGGTCCCATAGGAAAGCCTCTGAATTTTCACCAGAAGTTTTCACTAAAAGTTCTATTTTACTACTTTAGGAAGAATTGACTGCTACTCTGCATGTGTGGATAGGGCTAAATTTGGTGCTCCTTTCCAGTGTGATCATTTGTTTTCTGCTACCAACAAGCTACCTCAGAGCAAACTATAAAAGGGGTGAAGATAAACACCTTATTTACCTAGTTTATGCCGGGGAATATAACATCATTATTTATTAAGCTTCACCCCCAAATACAAGGACTACATGATTTTGATCATCATTTGACAGATGAGGCTCAAAGACACGAAATAAGCTTCCCAAAGTCATAGAGTCAGTAAGTGAGAGAATCAGTATTTGAACCCATATCTGTTTGGCACCACGGTTCACCCAGTGTCGAAAAACACTTCATGATTTTAGATACCATATTGACCAGGTGTCTAAGGGTCTCTCATTCTGAAGATTTTCACCAAGAGAGGAAGTGACAGGATATGGATCATTTTTTTTCCTTGAAAAATAGAGACTAAAGACAGTGATCATGCATATATTCATCTGTCTCCTTAACCAGACATTAAAATTGTCATTTACACAATGCCTTACTGAGCCCCATCTGTGGCTATTCCTATAACTTCTCAGTAAGACCACAGTAGAACCACCTAATATACTTACACTGTCATAGAGATGGAATATATTGAGTTCAACTTTTCCTATTACAGAACGAGAAAATGAGGCCCAGAGAAAAATGACTTTCTCAAGATAAATAAAACTGACTGATGGGATTGCTGAAACATGAATGCAGGATTTTTTTTTGATACTACAAGAATTTTTAAAAATTATATCAAGGCTAATTTCAGGGACATTGGTGGTACAGTCCATGTCACCTGATTTCCATATCAAAGTTATCTTCACTGCACTGCATTAGGTTACTTGCCTTCTGGATTTTGTAGTGTGTGGACATCCAAGAGAAGGATAAACTTGATATCAAAATAAAACCACATTGAGATACCACCTCACACCATTTACAATGGACAAAATCAGCAAGACAGGAAACAACGTGTGTTGGAGAGGATGTGGAGAAAGGGGAACCCTCCTACACTGTTGGTGGGAATGCAAGTTGGTGCAGCCACTCTGGAGAACAGTGTGGAGGTTCCTCAAGAAGTTAAAAATAGAGCTTCCCTATGACCCTGCAATTGCGCTACTGGGTATTTACCCCAAAGATACA
>PISX010037085.1:0-11367 GCA_004024625.1 Mellivora capensis | reverse complement strand
TTTCACTTAGCAGAATACCATCCAGTTCCAACCATGTCTATGTAAATGGTAGCTATTCATCCTTTCTGATGGCTGAGTAATATTCCTTTGAATATATGAACCACATCTTCTGTATCCATCCACCTGCCAAAGGACTCTCAGCTTCTTCCACAGTTTGGCTATTGTGGACATTGATGGTGTGAATACTGGGATACAGGTGCCCCTTCATTTCACTACATCTGTATCTTTGTGGTAAATATCCAGTATTTAGTACAATTGCTGGGTTATAGGTAGCTCTATTTTTACAAGTTTGCATTTCCCAAGAACTAAAATTGTTGAACATATTTTCATGTGTTGATTTTCCATCCATATCTTTTTGAAGATATACCTGTTCAAATACTTTATCTACTTTTTTTTTTTTTACCTAGGCTGTTTGTCTTTTTATGTCTTCTAATTGA
This sequence comes from Mellivora capensis, assembly GCA_004024625.1. NCBI lineage: Eukaryota > Metazoa > Chordata > Mammalia > Carnivora > Mustelidae > Mellivora > Mellivora capensis. Next base: position 10,930 of record PISX010037085.1, on the reverse strand, counting down.
AGACATAAATTAGTGAGTATAAAAGTACTTCATGTATTCTAGATACAAACCATCAGATATAAATTTTACAAATATATACTCTCAGTCTCTGGCTTTCCTTTTCAATTTCATAACAAATTCTTTTGAAGAGCAAAGTGTTTCATTTGATGAAATCCAAATGACTGGTAATTTTATTTGGTAGTTCATGCTTATTGTGTTTTAAGAAATTTTAGCTAAACCGAAGGTCAATAAAATTTAATCCTATGCATTCTGTTAGAAGTTTTATAGTTTTGGCTATTTAATTTAGGTTTAGTAGCAGGAAAAAATATCCAGTGGAAAAATGACAGTCCCTTCAATAAATAGTGCTGGGAAAATTGGACAGCTATATATAGAAGAATGAAACTAGACCATTCCCTTACACCATACATAAAGATAAACTTGAAATGGATGAAAGACCTCAACATGTAGCAGGAATCTATCAAAATCCTAGAGGAGTACATGGCAGTAACCTCTTTGACATCAGCCACAGCAGCGTCTTGCAAGACATGTCTCCAAAGGAAAAGGAAACAAAACTGAAAATGAACTTTTGGGACTTCATCAAGATCAAAAGGTTCTGCACAGCAAAGGAAATAGTCAACAAAACAAAGAGGAAACCCACAGAATGGGAGAAGATATTTGCAAATGACACCACAGACAAAGAGCTGATATCCAAGATCTATAAAGAACTCCTCAAACTCAACACTCAAAAAAACAGATAATCACATCTAAAAATGGGCAGAAGACATGAATAGACACTTCTCCAATGAAGACATACAAATGGCTAACGGACATATGAAAAAATGTTCATCATCACTAGCCATCTGGGGGATTCAAATCAAAACCACATTGAGATACCATATTATAATTAATTAATAAGACAGTAAACAGCAAGTATTGGATAGGATGTGGAGAAAGGGGAACACTCTTACACTATTAGTGGGAATGTAAATTGGTGCAACCACTTTGGAAACAGTGTGGAGATTCCTTAAGAAGTTAAAAATAGAGGGACACCTTGTTGGCTCAGTGGGTTGAAGCCTCTGCCTTCAGTTCAGGTCATGATCCCAGAGTCCTGGGATTGAGCCCCGCTTTGGGCTTTCTGCTTAGTGGGGAGCCTGCTTCCTCCTCTCTCTCTCTGCCTGCCTCTCTGCCTATGTGTGATCTCTGTATGTCAAATAAATAAATAAAATGTTTTTAAAAAAGAAATTAAAAATAGAGCAATCCTATGACCCAACAATTGCACTACTGGGTATTTACCCCAAAGATATAGATACAGTGAAAGAAAGGCCATATGTACCCCAATGTTCATAGTAGCAATGGCCACAATCGCCAAGCTGTGGAAAGAGCCAAGATGCCCTTCAACAGATGAATGGATAAAGAAGATATGATTCATGTATACAATGGAATATTATGCCTCCATCGGAAAGGATGAATACCCAACTTTTGTATCAACGTGGACGGGACTGGAGGAGATTGTGCTGAGTGAAATAGGTCAAGCAGAGAAAATCAATTATCATACGGTTTCACTTACATGTAAAGCATAAGGACTAACATGGAGGACATTAAGAGAAAGAAATGAAAAGTGAAATGGGGGAAATCAGAGGGGGAGATGAACCGTGAGAGGCTGTGGACCCTGAGAAACAAACTGAGGGTTTTGGGAAGGGGGCAGGTAAGCCTTTTGATGGGTATTGAGGAGGGCACGTATTGCATGGAGCATGGTGTGGTGCATAAATAATGAATCTTGGAACACTGAAAAGATAAAATAAATATTTTTAAAAAGAGAAATGGAAAAGAGAGAGAAGAAGCCACAACAAACAGTACTATATAGATATGGTTTAGGCGAAAAATAGATCCAGTGTGTCTTGGAGGGGAGGGAGTCATGATCGCAGAGAAAGGTGAGAGAGAGAGACAGAAGCACACAGGGGAAGGCACAAGGAGAGCATTTCCCCAAAGTCAAGTCTGGGGAAATAAGAGAGACTGACTTTCATGGGTTCATGGATCCAGTGGGGCTTAAAGATGAGCTTTAAAAGTCAGCAGTCTTGGCTGGGATAGAACCCTCAGGGTACCGTGTTTCACCTGGAGAGAAAAAAAAAAACACCCAAGTGTAGACAGTGTGGAAACAACAGTATGAAAAAAGTAAGGACACACAGTGGGGAGAAAATTCGCTCTTCACTGAGAAGCAGTTTTCACAGAGATGTCTCTCTGGGTTGAAAGAGTAGCTAGCACCATTTCCCTCTCCCACGTCTCAGTGTAAACATGGAACTACCTGTGGGAAGCAATACAGTGCCCACACTGGCTGGTCAACTTGCTTACCAAGTCCACACCCCTGCACTCAGGCCTTTTTCAGTCAAACTTGCCTCAGTCCCAGTGTAGTGGTGGGTTCCTTCCCCAGAAGAACAGCAGAAACCCTTGCCTACACCATGTGTCCCAATCAGAGAGTCCTGGAAGACCTCATTTCTACTGGAAGTAGTATCAGATCTCATTTAACAAGCAGACAAGTGGATGCTTAGTTAAAACTCACCACAGTCTGCCCAAAGTCCAAACACTGCCCTCTGCAGGCAAGGAGAGACTCTGAAGAACACTGGCCTGAAAGATAGAGCAGGAAGAACATAGCAGCAGAATGTCTGCAACACACACAATGGATGCTCCCTGAAGCACCAGGCACTTGACACTAAATGACCTCTTTCTCATCAAGCCAGTACACTCAGAAGGAGGAAACATAATGGGCTTTTCTAATACACCAAAGAAGGCAGAGACTCAGACAAAATACCAAGATGGAGGAATTGATCCCAAATGGACAGAGATCTAGGCAAAATCTAAATAATATGCCTGATGGAGAATTGAAAGTGACAATCAAAAGATACTTGCTGGACTTGACAAAAGAATGGAGGAATTTTGGGAGACTCTAACTACAGAGATAAAAGTTAAAGAAAAGAATCTGTCAGAAATGAAAAATGCAATAACTGAGATTATAAACATGCTTTATAAAATGAACACCAGGCTGAAAGGAGCAGAGAAATGGAATAGTGATCTACAGACAAGATAAGGGAAAATATGAAGCTGAACAAAAGAGAGAAAGAAGAATTATGGAGCAGGAAAATTGACTTAGGGAACTCAGTGACTCCATTAAACTGAATAACATTATATTATAGGAATCCCTGAAGAAGATGATAGAAAAAGGCAGCAGAAAATTTATTTGAGGAAATAATAGGTGAAAACTCCCCCAATTGGGGGAAGGAAACAGACATGCAGAACCAGGAGGAACAGAGAACTTCCATCACAGTCAACACCAAGTCCAGCAGGCCAACACCAAGATATATTTTATTTAAATTTGCAAAATATAGTGATACAGAAAAAAAATCTTAAAAACATCAGGACAAAAGGAGTCCTTAACTTACAAAGGAAGACCCATAAGGTTACTGTAGATCAGTCCATAGAAATGTGGCAGGCTGAAGAAAGTGGCATGTTATACTTAAAGTGCTGAATGGGAAAAATCTGCAGCCAAAAATACTCTATCCAGCAAGGTTATTATTAGAAGAGAAGGAGAGATAAAGAGATTCCAGACAAACTAAAACATAAATGTGTTATGTACCCTTAAATCAGCTCTGTAAGCAATATTAGGATGACTCTTTGAGTGGAAAGTCCAAAAGTGACAAGGACAAGAAAGGAACAGAGAAAATACCAGAAACAATGACAAAACAAGTAATAAAATGGCACTAATACATGTCTATCAATAATTATTCTGAATGTAAATGGACTAAATGCTCTAATCAAAACACATAGGGTGTTAAAATGGACAAAAAAGAAGTCAAACTGCCACTCCTTGCAGATGACATGATACCCTATGTAGAAAGCCCAAAAGACTCTACCTCAGAAAGGATGAATACCCAACTTTTGTAGCAACATGGACAAGACTGGAAGAGCTTATGCTGAGTGAAATAAGTCAAGCAGAGAGAGTCAATTATCATATGGTTTCACTTATTTGCAGAGCATAACAAATAACATGGAGGACATGGGGAGATGGAGAGGAGAAGGGACTTGAGGGAAATTGGAGGGGGAGATGAACCATGAGAGACTATGGACTCTGAAAAAAACCCAAGGGTTTTGAAGGGGCGGGGGTGGGAGGTTGGGGGAGCCAGGTGGTGGGTATTATGGAGGGCACGCATTGCATGGAGCACTCGGTGTGGTGCAAAAACTATGAATTCTGTTATGCTGAAAAGAAATTTTAAAAAAATTTAAAAAAAGACTCTACCAAAAAATTGCTAGAACTGATACAGGAATCCAGCAAAGTGGCAGGTTATAAAATCAGTGCACAGAAGTCACTTGCATTTCTATACACTAACGATGTGACTGAAGAAAGAGAAATTAAGGTTGCAACATTTACAGTTGCAACAAAATCCATAAGATACTTAGAAATAAACCTAACCAAAGGGTTAAGAAACTGTACTCTAAAAACTACAGAGTAATTATGAAAGTAATTGAGGAAGACTCAAAGAAAAGGAAAAACATTTCATGCTTGTGGATCGGAAGAACAAACACTGTTAAAATGTCTATGCTACCCAAAGCAATCTACATCTTCGGGCAATCCCCATGAAAATAACATGAACATTTTCAGGAAGCTTGAACAAACAATCCTAAAATTTTTATGGAAATGGAAAAGAACCTGAATAGTCAAATGAATATTGGAAAAGAAAACCAAAGCTAGAGGCATCACAATTTTGGACTTCAAGCTCTATTACAAAACAGTATCATCAAGACACTGTGGTACTGGCACAAAAACAGACACATAGATCAATGGAAGATAATAGAAAACCTAGAAATGAATCCTTAACTCTATGGTCAACTAATCTTTGACAAAGCAGGAAAGAAGATCTAATGGAAAAAAGACAGTCCCTTCAATAAATGGTGTTGGGAAAACTGGACAGCCACATGGAGAAGAATGAAACTGGACCATTTTCTTACACCATACACAAAAATAAACTCAAAATGGATGAAACACCTTAATGTGCAACAGGAATCCATCAAAATCCTATAGGAGAACACAGGCAGCAACCTCTTTGACTTTGGCCACAGCAACTTCTTGCAAGACACTCTCTAGAGGCAAGGGAAACAAACAAACAAAAATGTGAATTATTGGGCTTCATCAAGATAAAAAGTTTCTGCACAGCACAGAAAACAGTCAATAATACTAAAAGGCAACCTAATCTAATTTGTCTGATATGAGGATTGGTACCCCAGCTTTGTTTTGTGGTCCACTGGCATGGTAAATGTTTCTCCAATCCCTCGCTTTCAATCTGGAAGTGCCTTTAGGTTCAAAACGAGTTTGGGGGAGCCAGGTGGTGGATATTGGGGAGGGCATGTATTGCATGGAGCACTGGGTGTGGTGCAAAAACAATGAATACTGTTATGCTGAAAATAAATAAATAAATAAATAAATAAATAAATAAGGGAAAAAAAAAACGAGTTTCTTGTAGCATATGGATGGCTCCTCTTTTGTTTTGTTTTGTTTTGCTTTGCTTTCCTTTGTTTTAATCCGATCTGCAACCCTGTGTATTTTGATGGGAGCGTTCAGCCCATTTACATTCAGAGTGACTATTAAAAGATACGATTTTTAGTGCCATTGGTATTGCCTGTAAAGTCCTTGTTTCTGTAGATTTTCTCTATTTCTTCCTGGTCTATGTGATTCTTGGGGTCTTTCTTGGCTTAAAGAATCCCCCTTAATATTTCTTGCAGGGCTGCCTTGGTGGTCACATATTCTTTAAGTTTCTGCCTGTCCTGGAAGTGCTTTATTTATCCATCCATTCTGAATGACAGCTTTGCTGGATAAAGTATTCTTGGCTGCATGTTCTTTACATTTAATACCCTGAATATGTCTTGCCAGCCCTTTCTGGCTTGCTAGGTTTCTGTGGACAGTTTTGGAGTTATTCTGATGTTCCTTCCTCCATATGTAAGGAACCTTCTCTCCCTAGCTACTCTCAGGATAGTTTCTTTGGTTGTAACATTTGCAAACTTCACTATTATATGTTGGTGTGTTGATCTATTTTTGTTGATTTGGGGAGGGGTCCTCTGCTTCTTGGACTCAAATACTTGTTTTCTCCCACAGATTAGGGAAGTTCTCAGCTTTGATTTGCTCAAATATACCTGCTCGCTTTCTCTTTCTATCCCCTTGGGGATCCCAATAATTCTGACATTGGAACATTTCATGGTATATTAATCTCTCATATCCTTTTTTCATGTGCTATCTTTGTTATCCTCAACTTACTTCCTTTCCATCAGCTTATCTTCTAGGTCACTGATTCTTCTTCTGCCTCATTTTATGCTGGCTGTTAGAGTATCCCATTTAGGCTGTGTCTCATTCATAGCATTTTTTGGTTCACCTGATTTTATCTCATTTCTGCCCTTAGAGATTCTCTATCATCACTAATGCTTTTTTCAAGCCTAGGTATTGACTTTATGGTTGATATCATGAATTCTTTCTCAAACATCTTGCTTATATCCATATACATTACTTCTGTGGCAGAGGATATTGTCTCTGGTTCTTTTTTTTTTTTTTTGTGGAGAGTTCCTCCTTCTAGTCACTCCATTGAGGGATGGTTGAGTGTGTGAGCAGAGTCCAAAATATCAGTCACGACCTAAACAAGATGCACTCTAGCAAAATCTGGAGTGGTCAGAAGCCACCATCGAAAAAAAATCCAAAACGAAACACAAGAATAAAATTTAAAAATTAAATTAAAGTAAAGAAAAGGAGGAAGGTAGGGGTGACTATAATCTCTCAGTATGGACAAAGAAGGGTGTTCCAGTTATTTCTGGGTGTATTTTTGACTGTGTGTTAAAGAACACTCATCCCAAAATTATAAGGAAGGTATAGAGTTATAAAGTTATAACTTCCTTATAATTTTGGGATGTAGTGTTCTTATATATAAAGGTAAAATGGGATAGAGTGAAAAAAGCACTAAAGTGAAGCATATGTGTGTGTGTGTGTGTGTGTGTGTGTGTGTGAGTGTAGAAATACAAGTTAAAAAACGACTATGAAATATAACTTGATATAATACCTAGTTGAAATGAGGAGTAGGTAAAAAGGAAAAAAAAAGTTTATAGCAGCAATGGCCACGGTTGCCACACTGTGGAAAGAACCAGGATGCCCTTCAACGGACGAATGGATAAGGAAGATGTGGTTCATATACATTATGGAGTATTATGCCTCCATCAGAAAGGATGAATACCCAACTTTTGTATCAACATGGATGGGACTGGAAGAAATTATGCTGAGTGAAATAAGTCAAGCAGAGAGAGTCAACTATCATATGGTTTCACTTATTTGTGGAGCATAACAAACAACAAGGAGGACATAGGGAGATGGAGAGGAGAAGGGAGATGAGGGAAATTGGAAGATGAGATGAACCATGAGAGACTATGGACTCTGAAAAACAATCTGAGAGTTTTGAAGGGGTGGGGAGTGGGAGGTTGGGGGAGCCAGGTGGTGGGTAATATGGAGGGCACGTATGGCATGGAGTACTGGGTGTGGTGCATAAACAATGAATTCTGTTATGCTGAAAAGAAATTAATAAAAAAAAAAGAAGTCTAGTAAGAGGGAATCTGACCTAGCAGATATCAAGAGACACTAGTCATCTACAGTAATTAAAAGAGTTTGGTATGAGGACTGTAAGAAACAACAAAATATATTTAAGACCTAACATCTCTGTCTAGAAAGAGATCCATAAATATATGAAAAATGAGTATTGATAAACAGTGCTGCAACAAATGTAATGCTGGAAAATGCAAGTAATCTAGTCACAGAAAACATCCAAGGTGATCTGGTTGGGGGAGAGGGGAATGGATTGCCCCAGAGCATGGGGAAACTTTGGGGATAACAGATAAATTCTCAGTCTTGATTGTGCTAATGGTTTCATGACCATACACTTATGTTAAAATTCATCAAGTTATAGGATTTAAATATATGCAATTGTACATCACTTATGGTCAATAAGACTGCCACAAGAAAGCACGCTTAAAAGCCATATTTACATATGATTACAAAATCAACTGGGGAGCCTGGGTGGTTCAATCATTAATCATCTGCCTTCAGCTCAGGTCATGATCCCAGGGTCCTGAGATCGAGCCCCACATCAGACAGGAAGCCTGCTTCTCCATCACTCCCCCTGCTTGTATTCCCTCTCTCGCTCGCGCTCTCTCTCTCTCTCTCTGTCAAATAAATAAATAAATTATTTTTTAAATTAAAAAAAAAAACAGAAAAACCAAATGAAAAAGAAAAAAGGAAGAAAAAGGAAAAGGAGAATTTTATCTGAAAAATAAACAAGTTGTGAGGCGATGTCTGGAACTCAATATACTATTTTCCCCTGATGTTGGGACCTTTCCCACTTATTTATTTATTTATTTATTTATTTTTAATTTTAATTTTTTAAAATTTCTTTTCAGTGTTCCAGAATTCATTGTTTATGCAGCACACCCAGTGCTCCATGAAATACGTGCCCTCCATTATACCCACCACCAGGCTTACCCAATCTCCCACCCCTAGCCCCTCCAAAACCCTCAGATTGTTTTTCAGAGTCCATAGTCTCTCATGGTTCGTGTCCCCCTCCAATTTCCCCCAACTCCCTTCTACTCTCCATCTCTCCATGTCCTCCCCATGTTATTCCTTATGCTCCACAAATAAATGAAACCATATGATAACTGACTCTCTCTGCTTGACTTATTTCACTCAGCATAATCTCTTCCAGTCCCATCCATGTTGATACAAAAGTTGGATATTCATCCTTTCTGATGGAGGCATAATACTCCATAGTATATATGGACCATATCTTCCTTATCCATGTGTCCGTTGAAGGGCATCTTGGTTCTTTCCACAGTTTGGTGACTGTGGCCATTGCTGCTGTGAACATTGGGGTACATATGGCCCTTCTTTACACTACATCTGTGTCTTTGGGGCAAATACCCAGTAGTGCAATTGCAGGGTCATAGGGAAGCTCTATTTTTAATTTCTTAAGGAATCTCCACACTGTTTTCCAAAGTAGCTTGCATTCCCACCAACAGTGTAAGAGGGTTCCCCTTTCTCCACATCCTCTCCAACACATGTTGTTTACTGTTTTTGCTAATTTTGGCCATTCTAACTGGTGTGAGGTGGTATCTCAATGTGGTTTTATTGGAATCTCCCTGATGGCTAGTGATGATGAACATTTTTTTGATGTTGGGATTTTTCAGTTTTATGGGATCCATAGCGTTGTCGTCCACCTCTTCTTCCCACCTGTCTTCTGGGGGAGGGGCTTGTTGCACTGTTTCTCAGGTATCCCTGACTCTACAGAGTTGCCCCAACCCCTGTCAGGGGGATGGACTCAGTGGAAACCAGTCCTCCATGTGGCTTTTGTTCCCTGGAGGATTTCCACACCTCTTCTGAGGATCAGAGCAAAAAATGGCCACATCCAAACCTCTGTTCCAGAGCAGAAAAAAATCGCAGGCTTCCCTCTTTAGTAAACCCTCCAGGGCAAACAGTCTCTGCTTCTGTATGTGCCATGGAAAATTGCAGCCTCCCATAGTGTGTGCCCACTGCAACCCTTCAGCAGTAATCCAGGGGCCCAGAAGTGCCACTGCCCTTTGTAATTCTAAAACCATGAGCAGCTGCAGGTTGCACACACACCCCAAGCTCCTGGATCATGTCTGTGTGCCATTCTAATGTCCTTTCCAGGTTGCCACCACCCTGAAAGTTTTTGCCCCTTTGGGCACAGGTTCCAGACTTTTTCAAGCTGCTCAGGAAGAGTGGTTATGAACAGGCCTGGCTCACAAGTTTATGGAGATCTGAGCTCAGAATCCCTTCCTGGGCTTGCTGACCATGACCTGGTTCCTTGCTCCACTGCTCTGGCACTCTGCCAGTTCAGGCACCCCTTATGCTCTGTGGGTCTTCATATCCTGAGACCACAATACCCTACCTAGAATTCCGCCTTTTCATTTCCAGAGCCACTTTCAGAGAGAAATGTTTCTCACTAGAGCAGATTTCTGAGGATTCTGATTTTGCACCCTGGTGTTGCATCACTTTCCAGGAGCCACCTTATGGAGGCTCCCTCCCCTTTCTGTATATCTTCCAATATCTCTCAACAGATTCAGCACTCCACATGTACTACCTTGCAAAAAAGTGGTTGCTTTTCTGCTTGTAGAGATCTAGTTATATATTCTTATATCTCAGGCTATTTTCATGGGTGTTCAGAATAGTATGATAGATATCCAGTTAAAACCAGTTGAAAGGGGTCCCCTACTCCTCTGCCATCTTGCCTTCTTACTCTGCTTTTGTTTGTTTCAAAATGTCAAAATATTTTCTTCAATGTCAAGAATAGTTTTTCAAGATATTGAATTCTTATTTGGAATTTTTGTTTTTCTCTCAGTGGTTCCAAATGGCCAGCGAACTCTTTTCTGGTTGCCATGGTTTCTTTTTCTTTTTCTTTTTCTTTTTCTTTTTTGCCCATGTATGGTACATTTTATTATTTTTTTAAATTTTTTAAAATTTCTTTTCAGCGTAACAGAATTCATAGTATTACACCACACCCAGTGCTCCATGCAATGCATGCCCTCCACAATACCCAACACCAGGCTCCCCCAACCTCCCACCCCCCGCCCCTTCAAAATCCTCAGGTTATTTTTCAGAGTCCATAGTCTCTCACGGTTCATCTCCCCCCCAATTTCCCTCAACTCCCTTCTCCTCACCATCTCCCCATGTCCTCCGTGTTATTTGTTATGCTCCGCAAATAAGTGAAACCATATGATAATTGATTCTCTCTGCTTGACTTATTTCACTCAGCATAATCTCTTCCAGTCCCATCCATGTTGCTACAAAAGTCGGGTATTCATCCTTTCTGATGGAGGCATATTACTCCATAGTGTATATGGACCACATCTTCTTTATCCATTC
>PISX010037084.1:0-11270 GCA_004024625.1 Mellivora capensis | reverse complement strand
GATATTGAACTATTGAAGTTTACATAGTTGAACGGGGGAGTAGGAGTACCTTAACTGCCCAAAGCATATTGTTATTTCTAGTATTCTTTTAAGTCTCTTGCATTAGGAGATCAGCTTATTACTCATTTTGGTATTCTGAATGCTCTTTATGTGTGCTTTCTCCCATTTTTCTTGATCAGACTTGATAGGTTTGTTTCTTAAAAAAAAAACCGATTTTGTTTTGTTGTAACTTTTAATATATATTTAATTAATTCCTACTTATATTATTTTAAACTATTTTTTTAATTTAGGTTCAGTCTGTTTCCTTTTTTTGTACATTCTCAAGCTGGAACCTTAATTTTCAGTCTTTCATTGTCTGACAAGTACTTTAACTCATGTAAGCATTCCTTTTTATTGCCATTTTAAGTGAATCCCCACAACCTTCAAATATTTTCATTTTTAATCATTGTTTAATTCTTTTATTAAACCTACTTGTAATTTAGCAGTTTATTTATAAATTTTCAAATGTTTTAAATTTTCCCATACAAATGTACATACCCATAAAAATATGGATGCTTATATATATCTGTATACACACATATTACTTATCTTCTTGCTTTTGGCTTCTAATTTATTACTTTTGTGGTATAAAGAGAAGGTCTATGTGATACTGCTCTTTGGAAATTTGATGAGACATTTGGCAATGAACATGCTAAAACAAGTATGTCATATCTGTTGTTGAAATTGTTATCCACAATATTCAAAATACACCCGTTATATCTACTGCCTGAACTTTTTATTAATTACATTTCAGGAGGCTTATCGTCCAGGTAAACTATCAGCTAGTAAGAGATATGGGTGTGGTTTTCATCATCATGTTGATTTTTCAAGTTTTCCTTTTTTTAATTTAAAAAACACTTAAATGAACTATTTCATTAGGAATGCACATGACAGATGTTATAGTATGACAATGTCCCTTTTTATTTTTTTTAAAAAATTTAAGTTTTTAATTATTTATTTGACAGAGAAAGACAAATCACAAGTAGGCAGAGAGGCAGGCAGAAAGAGAGAAGGGAGGAAGCAGGCTCCCCGCTGAGCAGAGAGCCTGATTAGGGGCTCTATCCCAGGACCCTGAGATCATGACCCGAGACGAATGCGGAGGCTTAACCCACTGAGCCACCCAGGCGCCCCAACAATGTTCCTTTTTTATGAAAAGTGTATATGTTTAAGGTGTACAACATGATGGTTTGATATACATATACGTAGTGAAATGATTATAGTCAAACTAAGTAATGTATCATCCCCTCACATAGTTATCATTTTTTGTGATGAGAGTACCTAAAATGTACTCTCTTAGCATTAGTAATTCTTACTAATTACTAGTATTACTAATTATGATCATCATACTATACTTTGAATCTCTAGAATTATTTGTATCTATATCTCTCTATGTAAGTCATTGTCATAAGAAAATATAAAGATCGAAAGAAAAAGAATAGGAGAGGGGAAAACATTAAAAAGTAAATAGCAAAATGATATAACAAAAAAATTAAAAATGCTTGGCTTGCTATATAAAAGAAAATAAAATTAAGACAAAAATTATTATTAGATATAAAGAACATTGTCATATGAGTAAAGAAATTTTGACACATACATACCCAGACACACACAGGAATATTATTTAGCCTTAAAAAAGGAGATTCTTCCATTTGCAACAAAGTGGAAGACATTCTGCTAAGTGAAATAAGGCAGACACAAAGAAAAACTGCATGATCTCACCTACATGTGGAATCTAAGAGTTGAATACATAGAAGCAGAGAGTAGAAAGTTGGTTACCAGGTCAGGGAGGTAGGGAAAATGGGGTGATGGTGGTCAAAGGATACAAACTTGTAGAATAAACACATACATTTATCGATTAAGTTTACCATCTTATATGGGTACAATTTGTGGTGCCTCAAAACAATTATAATAGTCACATCAAAGATAATTGATTATAGATCACCATAACAAATATGATAATAATAAAAAAATTAAAATATATTTGGAGAATTACCAAAATGTGACACAGAGACACGAAGTGAGCAAATATGTGAAAAATGGCTCCTATAGTCTTGCTTGATCCAGGGTTGCCACAAATCTTCAATTTGGGAAAAACACAGTATCTGAGAAGTGTAATGAAGTCATAAAACACGATATGCCTGAATAAGTTGCTGCTTCAAGTGACTTTTAATCAAAAGCAGTTTTTAAAAATCAGCTGTCTTCGGGCACTTCTTTGGCTCAGTTGGTAGAGCATGCAACTCTTGATCTTGGGGTTGTGAGTTCAAGCCCCATGTTGGGTGTAGAGATTACTTAAAGATAAAATCTTTTAAAAATAAGAATCAACTGTCTTTTTTTTTTCTCTGACCAGAAGTGGATTTTCTTCTATTTGTTGTCCAAGATAAATATTCTTCTAAAATCTGAGGATCTTTGTCTTTTGCCAGTTTGGGGAAATTCTCAACCCTTGTCTTTTTGAATACTGCTTCTCACATTATCTTTAGTTTCAATTTCTGGAACTTGGAATATGCATTTATGTTAGAACTTCTCCTTCTGTCTTACCTGTCTCAGATTTTCTTTTGTATATTCCATCTCTTTGTCTCTGTGTTTTGTTCTGGATATTTTCCATAATTCTGTCTTCCAGTTGATGGGTTTTCCCTATATGTGTCTTTTCTGCCATTTAGATTTTCTATCTAAATGTCTCTGCTTCTTTCTATATAATGTATATGTAGGAGTGTGCGTGTGTGTGTGTGTGTGTGTGTGTGTATTCTTGTTTTAACTTGAAGGATAATTTTCAATTGTCTTTTTTTCTTATCTCGTATTTTCAGTTTCCAATTTTTGCTTCTTAAATATATTTTGCATATAACTATTATTTTTGGGCCTTGTAACCACCTTGTTTTATTATTTTTAATTATAAGCTTCTAATCCTTGGAACTCTATCTGTAGGGGCTTCCTGAGCCCTAGGTGGGTTGTGTATACTTCCAGATGCCTGGGAGCATTGTCAACATAAATGATTTAAATGAAATTTTTTTTTTCGTTAAAGATATTATTTATTGTCTGAGAGAGAGAGAGATAAAGAGAGCATGATCTGAGGTTGGGGGCAGAGGGAGAGGGAGAAACAGACTCCCCACTGAGCAGGGACTCTGACTCGGGACTCAATCCCAAGATCATGACCTGAGCCAAAGGCGGAGGCTTAATGGACTGAGCCACCCAGGTGCCCCTTAAATTAAATTCTTGACTTGAATTTGTGTCTGAAGGCAAATGATGGCTGGTGAGTGATTATGCATCCTCATAGGAGATTTTGTTTTCTCCTCTATTTGAAGTTAGGTTTAAGATGATTTTCTGCCAGTTCCCCTTGTGGGGATGATATTTTTTTTTTCCTGGTTTACGGTTTCACAGAAGGTCTGGCACCATGAAGATTCAGCACAATGTGGGAGATTTATGATCTTCCATCCATGCTGTGTGGATTTCGGGCCTTGTGTCTTGTGTTCCTGATATGATTATTAAAACCTTGCCTTACCCCTCTGGGTCCCAACTCCTGTTTTGTTTTTGGATTCTTAGGGTTTCCTTTTATTTAGCTGAAGGAGTTTTAGAAATATGTCATTCAATAGCTTTAGTTATCATATGGCAGACTACTTTCTCAACATATCTAATATGTTAATTGCCTAAAATAAAAGTCCTAGATTAGGTTTTTTTTTAAGATTTTATTTATTTATTTGACAGAGAGATCACAAGTAGGCAGAGAGTCAGGCAGAGAGGGGAAACAGGCTCCCCGCTGAACAGAGAGCCCAGTGTGGGGCTCTATCCCAGGACCCTGAGATCATGACCCAAGCTGAAGGCAGAGGCCCAACCCACTGAGCCACCCAGGTGACCCAGTCCTAGATTAGTTTCTTTTTTATTAATTATTTTTATTACCATATAATGTATTATTTGCCCCAGGGGTACAGATCTTTGAATCGTCAGGCTTACACGCTTCACAGCACTCACCCTTTCACATACCCTCCCCAGTGTCCATAACCCAACCACCCTCTCTATACCCCTCTCCCCGCAGCAACCCTCAGTTTGTTTTGTGAGATTAAGAGTCCCTTATGGTCTGTCTCCCTCCCCATCGAATGTAGTGATCCGAAGGAGCACCTGCACCTGAATGTTTATAGCAGCAATGTCCACAATAGCTAAACTATGGAAAGAACCTAGATGTCCATCAACAGATGAATGGATGAAGAAGATGTGGTATATATATATATACACAGTGGAATACTAGATTAGTTTTAATGTTTATTTGCTACATCTATCTTCTTTGCAAATTGGTTCAGCTTAATTATATCTTTTGACAATTACCAGAGTGTCTGGGAGATTAAAAAAAAAAAAGAACTTTCCTTCTTTTGCTAGACATTCCCTATCTTTTCTACATGATGTGTCTTTTATGTATAACTTCTACCCTGATCTGAATTTATAAAGGAGTTGACTGTTGACTAAATATTGATTAACTCTGAATCTCTAAGGGGACAAGCCGTCAGAGAGGAAGATGAGTGCCTGTAATTCAGTAAGATACCCAATGCACATGGAGAACTTGGATGACATTTGATGCTTCCCGTGCTATCTCTCTGTCTTAGCCATCTGTATTTACCATGCTTGGAATTTCCTTTAAGGCAACTCATAGCCCAACCAGCAAGATATGCAACCAGAAATGTTTCATAGAGAAATTCAAACTAATAATGCAAAGTTATAATATGTTTTGTTTCCTTGATGGTTCACAATGACTCTCAACTTTCTGGTTTCTTATTTTGCAGTGCTAGCTTTATGTTTTCTTTTTTTTAAAGATTTTATTTATTTATTTGACAGACAGAGTTCACAAGTAGGCAGAGAGGCAGGCAGAGAGAGAGGGAGGAAGCAGGCTCCCCGCTGAGCAGAGAGCCTGATGTGGGGCTCATTCCCAGGACCCTGAGATCATGACCTGAGCCAAAGGCAGAGGCTTTAACCCACTGAGCCACCCAGGCACCCCAGCTTTATGTTTTCTTTTATGACTCTGCTATAGAGATCACTCCCCACTCCCTCCACCACTCATCCCCCCTCCTCAGAAGTATCTTTCTTGAGAAGGAAAGTGACCCTGGATTTTGCCCTCAGGCTGTCTTCACTACTCAGTGAAGATTTGATAATGTGTGGCTTTTGTCTCTAAACTAGTAATTTTAATTATACTCCCACTGGTCCTTACCATGCAACAGCCTCCACTCCAGCTCTAACAATCACCATGGAGTAAACTTCTAACTTAAAGATATCAGTGAGGGTAATATTGTATTTTTTTTATTATGATTAGGCTTGTTGCTTTGCTTTAGTTTTAAAAGCGACTGTAGAAAAGAGAACACCCATAAGACCTTGCAAATTGAATCTGTGTGTGTATACTGCTGGTATGTGGGAATCCTGTCACCCATCTTATTAATTTATACTTGGGGAGTAGACAATTTTCAGATTTTATTTTGAGATGATAAGCTGTAATGGATCTAAACATGTGAAGATACATATTTAATGTACTTTAATGCCTTTATGATCTCACTGTTAAAATGTGAATAATTCTGCCTGGGAATGCTTTCACTATCATTGCTGTCTTCCCCACAGAGCTATGAATGTGTTCTAGTGAGGGCTCTATGACTCCAGCTTGTTGAAATATTTCTATCTCGGCAAATTTTGCTTGGTAATGGGATTCCACTGGTCAGTGAATTTAGTGTACTATGGTGTATTGTGAATCCAAAGACAGAGACAAGGCTTGATTTTGCTTCCCACAAAGGGTTTAAGGCTAGTGCTTTATAAACATGATTTGGGAAACTCTGATGTAACTATTTCTGTGGATATTGCGTGTTTATTTTTGTTATTATTGATTTTGGATTTCTTCTCTCAGCATGAAAATCAACTGTTAATTGTGCAAAATCTATACCATGGGGTACTACTGTTCACATTTTATATTTGAAGAATATGTATAGCTATGCCACTGAATAATAATAATTGGCTAATATTTATTGAGGAATTGTTAGTGAAAAGTAATATCCTAGTATTTTTATTGCTTATTTCTCTTCATATGATAGTGCTTTGATATAAGTATTTTATTACCTCTTCTTTATGTGTGAGAAACCTGGGTCTCAGAGACCTCTTCCCAAAGTCATACACTCAGTGAATGTGTGAACTTATTTTGCAAATGTGATTCTTTGTCACCTAGAAATTAAGCATTGGCTTTGAGGTGCTGGTTCAGAAGGAAAAGAGGAACAAGCAGCATATGAGCTGGTCATCTAGAAGCCTGGGGTCTAGTTGAGTTTTATTCCTGATGATGACTGTAAACTTCTTCCAGGGAAGATCTGTGTCCCTGTTATTCTATTCATTTTGTAAATTGCTGTCTTAGAATCACAGAATGAAAAATATCAAATTTAGGAGGTCCTCTTAAAGGCCAAATAGATAAAGCCATACATTTTATCAGTAGTAAAACTATAGTTTAAAGAAGAGAGGTGATTATTTCAAATACAGACCTTTTTTAAAAGTTTTTCATTGAATTCCAGTTAGTTAACATACAGTGTAATTTTAGTTTCAGGTGTACAATATAGTGATTCAACACTTCCATACAACACCCTGTGCTCATCGTGACAAGTGCCCTCCTGAATCCCCATTACCTATTTCACCCATTCCCATGCCCCTCACTCCCCACCTCCCCTCTGGTAATCATCAGTTTGTTCTCTACAGTTAAGAGTATGTTTCTTGGTTTGTCTTAAACTTGTTTTCTTTACTTTGTTTCACATTGTTGCTCATTTTATCCACAACAGAAGCTGAATTGCTTAGGGGTAGACATTATGCCTTCCTGGCCAGAGCACACAGTAGAGTCTTAGCAATGTCTTTGTGTAATATATTAAGTGAAAGGAAATTACTTTTATAATGCTCTGACCCACCTTAAACAGATTATTTAAATAATTCACCAATTTAAATAATATATAACAACAATCAATGAGATTATTTATGTGTAATATCTTTAAATACATGAAGGTTTGTATTTCCTTTTCAGCATAAGCCTCTAGATTATATTCTTTTTTTTTTTTTTAAGATTTTAGAGCGAGAGCGAGCAAGCAATAGAGTGGGATGAGGGGCAGAGGGAGAGAACCTTCAGGTTGACTCCCTACTGAGCATGGAGCCTGATGTGGGGCTGGATCTCAGGATCCATGAGATCAGGACTTGATCTAAGACCAAGAATGAGGCACTCAACTGACTGAGCCACCAAGGTGCCCCCTCTAGATTATATTCTTGATCCCAGAATGGTTGTTCTGACTTTTATCTCTTTTATCTTTTGTTGAAAACAACAAAAAAGTGTTAGCCAATCTAATCATCATTCTTATTATTATTATTATTATTTTTTAAGATTTATTTATTTATTTGCAAGGGAGAGAATACAGGAGGCGGGGGTGCGAAAGGAGAGGGAGAGGGGAAGCAGACTCCTCACTGAGTACAGAACTCAACTCCAGGCTCAATCTCATGATCCTGAGTCAAAGCCAAGAGCCTGGAGCTTAACCAACTGAGCCACCCAGGCACCCTGTAATCATCATTATTCTTATGGAGTTTTTATGAAGTCTTTGGGATGGTCCCAGTTGCTTTTATAAGTATTATCTGAATTAATCCCCAAACCAATCCTATGGAGTTGGTGCCACTATTTTACCACTTTTATAGATGAGGGACTAAAAGCTTAGAAAAAGTAGGTAACTTACCCAAACGAGTAGCAGAATTGGAATTTTGAACCCACCTTCTCCTCGAGTCACTCTTCTTTCCTTATCTTGGCGTCTCCATTATTTACTTAGCAGAATTTATCACGATGTGCAATTAATTATTTACTTTTTCTTTTCTTTCTCTTCCATCACAGTGAAAGCTTCATGGAAACAGAGTCTATCTCTATGTTTGCTCAGTTACTTTCCCAGCATGTGGTGTGGTGCTTACTCTACAGAAGACACTTTTCACGTCAACAGTATTCACTGAAAAAGAGAGCAAATATCTGATGCCAAAGTCACATCTGGGGCCACTATATACATGAGAGAAAGTTTCTACTAAACACACTTTTCTATTTTAAGGGGGAAATCCAGGTTTTAATGTAGGTAATGATTTAGTTTGCTAAAATTAGAAATGAGGTAATTTCATAAGAATTTTATGTTACGATTTAGTATCCTGAATTATTGAGTCTTGAGAATACAATGTTGAAATATGACTTAATTACTGTCATCATATATTTGAGGGAAATCATAATGAGGGGATGACCAGCTGTTCCCCATCTGTACTGAGCACAGAACAGGAGGAAGGGACTTACATAAAAGCACAAGAATTAAGCCAATCTCACACAGGGCTGGAAGGTATTGGGGTAAATTTTTGAGTTATTATCAAGAATAAGTTTTCCACATATTTTTATTTACTTCTTTTCCTTATGCTGTCAGATGATGTGCCCAATAATTGGAGTGTCTCGTTTTTGACTCTCGTAGCCCTAGTCTCACTAGAAACATCAAAGACCACGTTAACGAAGAACAAGCTTCCCAAGCCATGGTGATCACGGGAATGACACCACTCATATAATTAATTCTGTATGCTCTTGTACCAGCCAGTGAGATGAGAGCTAATTGGTTCTGTAAGCAAGGCAATTTGCAGTTTGTGACAAAGTAGGGGACTTGCTTGAATATCATTTAGACTGAATAACTTTGCTGGATTTAATTTTCTTAATGCATTTGTACTTCTCATGTTTGATAATATCAGTAAGAAATAGATGTAATCTTCCAAAGTGATGATCAACTCTGAAACGGACAATTAGTTGAATCACATATCCAAATCTGTAATTGATTACATAAGGAGGAAGTTTAATCTTCTCTGGCATTCTTACAGTTATTCAAATGAAAGAACATTGGTGGGTTTGCTTTTTGCTCTTAGAGGGCTGCCTTCTTTGTTTCATTTGGTTTTGAGTAGAGCTAATCACGTAGGGCCTGGCATCAACTTCTCATGGGCTTTATTTCTACCCAACGTTGTTTCTCATGCCCTGTAAGTTTTTAAGTCAGTAAATATATTTGGATGCCAACTATATTTCAGGCGACTTCGGGTGGTGGTACTGTGGACCAGTTATGAAGGTAAAGTATGGGCAAATTTTAAAGGGGAATTAAGCCCCACTCCTGGTTTCTCACAGATGACAACCATGAAAAAAGATCACGTGAGTGTAATATATTTTTAGTACAATACACAAATGAAAGAATAAAGTTCTGCCTGCACATTCCAGGGAGGAAAGACGCTAGCTCTGTGTTTAGAAACATAGCTCTGAAGGGAGTTCAAATATTATCTTTTCCATTTATTTACTGTATAAGTTGCTTAGCTTCTTTGGAACACAATTTTCTCATCTTCTGATTAGAGATAATAATCATACTGCTTTACAGGGTTGTTGTAAAAATTAAGTGTCATGAATGTGTGTGTGTGTGTGTACACCTGAACTTACAAAAACGTTGACATACTACTAGCCTGTGAACACAATTCAGCCTGCTCCCTGTTTTTGTGTGGCCCAGGAACTAAAAATAGTTTTCAAGTTTTTTAAAGATTGAAAAAAGTTAAAACAAAATACATTTTTTGGCACATGAAAAATATACGGTACTCAGTGTCCCTTTATTCAGTGTCCATATATAACACAGTTGTGCTCCTTTGCTTACGTTTTGGTTATAGATGCTTTCACTCAACAAAGGCAGAGGTGAGTGGTTGTGACAGAGACTCTATGGCCTGCAAAGCTGAAAATATTTATTTCCTGGCCATTTACAGAAAACATCTTGTCACACTCTAGCTTGCAACATTGTCTGACATAAAGTAAATACTAAAAATGGTTACCTATTATGAAGCCATTTTCCAAGTTAGAATAATAATTTGGCATGAACTTTAGTGTGAACATCTTTTCATTTTAGAAGCTAAATGTAATGAATTAAAGCATATTCATGTGGTGGTAAAGTACAAGCACATATCTAATTCAGATGTCTCTCTCCTGGTTGTATCTTAGAATCATTAAGAACGAATAAATCTTGGGGGTGCCTGGGTGGCTCAGTGGTTTAAAGCCTCTGCCTTCCGCTCAGGTCATGATCTCAGGGTCCTGGGATCCAGCCCCGCATCAGGCTCTCTGCTCAGCAGGGAGCCTGCTTCCCCCTCTCTCTCTGCCTGACTCTCTGCCTACTTGTGATCTCTGTCTGTCAAATAAATAAACAAAATCTTTCAAAAAAAAAAAGAATGAATAATTCTTGAACCTCTTGTCTAGGCGGGAGGACTTGCATTGTGGATCAAAATAAGTTTGGTAAATGGTCTAACTGGTGTGAGTGTCATATCACAGAGTACAGTTGTGAAAACTTCACTAAAGCTCATGGGTTTTATCTACGACACTCCTCCTCCCGCCCTGCCCCTCCCCACCCCCCCAGCAATCTCCCTCCCTCCTCCACCAGGAAATTAATTATTTTTGAGAATACCTAAGTACTTTGAACAAGAGGAAGTAGAATCTACCCCCCAGGGCAGACCCAGTTATCATCTCTGTAGGGATCTAACTCAAACTGAGTGGTGTGGATGCCAGGCCAGCAGTCACTGTATCTTTGGTACAAAATCCCTCTCCAAGTTCTTTCTAGTTGGAGGCTCATTCTGTTTCCATAATCACGCAATGCATTTGAGGAAGTATATTCAATATACCATTATTTCAATCCCTGCTATGAAGTATATCTTTAGCGAGGTGACTCATTCATTCTGCTATTATTTATTCATGTGTAGACTTCTTATATAAATTGCTTCACTTACAGCTTTTGGGCTCCCAGTTCTGAAGCTCTCTTTTTGAAAATCAATGACACCTATCTTCTGAGGGAAACTCTCTGTAAAGCAAGCTGTGATGACTTTTGTTATACTTCTTGGCATTAATTATTCATGGTTATTTATTGAATAATTCAACATGTTATATGATTATTTTAAAATTCTCTACCTTGTTACTGAAAAGTGAGGACATTTTGGGCCATCGGTTGATTCATGCCAAAGGAAGCTATTATTGGTGAGAGCATACAATATGTAAGAAGGTGACATTCACTTTTCAGGTCTTCATTAAATAAAATAAAGATGATTTGAGTATATTCCATGGCCTTCAAGGAGAACAGGGAGCTCGTTCTTACTTGAGCTATACTCTAAGTAAAGGAGAATTACCAGTAAAACATTCAGGCAGGATTTAGAGAAAAAGGGAATGCTTTCCATGTGATAGGGTG
>PISX010037083.1:0-11411 GCA_004024625.1 Mellivora capensis | reverse complement strand
TCCGATACCAGTCCGGTGTTCCCGCTCCGCTTTACCTGCCCACTGGCGTCTTCTGCCCCCGTAGAGATCCTGACGAGTAGAATTTTGATCTCAGGCTGATTTCATGAGTGATCGGAGTTCCTTGGTAGGTAATCAGCTCACTTTAGGGGACAGGTTGAACCAGAGCCTCCTCCTAGTTCCCCGCCATCTTGTCTCCCCCCCCAAAGCCCTTGTTACTTTGTTCATCTTCTGCTAACATGATCTGTCCTTTGCTCTGAGTTGGGCATTGAAGTGCCCTGCTATTATTTTATTATTATCAGTGTGTTTAATTTTGTTTTTAATTGGCTTATATAATTGGCTGTTTTGAAGTTGGATCATAAATATTTATAATTGTTAGATTTTCTTGTTGGGTAGACATTTTAAGTATGATAAAATGTCCCTCTTCATCCTTTACTACAGTCTTTGGTTTAAAATCTAATATGTCTTGGAACACTACATCAAAAACCTACATCAAAAACTAATGAGGTATTGTATGATGACTAATATAACACAATAAAAAAGTAAAATAAAACACAAAAAAGTACAAATTAAAAGCTAATTAAAATTTTAAAAATCTAATATGCCTGATATAAGGATTGCTACCCCAGCTTTCTTTTGTTGTCCATTAACATGATAAATGGTTCTCTACCCCCTAACTTTCAATCTGGAGATGTCTTTAGGCCTCAAATGAGTCTCTTGTAGACAGCATATGGATGGGCCTTGCTTTTTTATCCAGTCTGATACCATGTGTCTTTTGATTGGAGCATTTAGCCCATTTACATTCAGAGTAACTACTGAAAGATATGAATTTAGTGGCCTTTTATTTCCTGTAAGGACTTTGTTTCTGTACATTGTCTCTGTTTCTTTCTGGTTTATGTTACTTTTGGGCTCTCTCTTCACTTACACGATCCCCTTTAATATTTCCTGCAGGACCGGTGTAGTGACCACAAATTCTTTTACTTTCTGTTTGTCCTAGAAACTCTTTATCTCTCCTTCCATTCTGAATGACAGACTTGCTGGATCAAGTATTCTTGGCTTTTTATTTTATCAGTTTTACATTTTCTTCTGCTGCCCTTTTATATATTTGTTTTATGGTGATTCATCTCAAAATCCTTTTCTTGAGAGAGGAGATATATAAATAAGTAAAGATAAAACATTTTAAAAAATGGAGAGTCACCTTTTCTGTGCTTTGTGATGATTTAGAGAATATGAGTAGATTTGGCTTCAAGGTAGTTTGTGCCAATATATGATATTTTGTTATTCATAAAACATGTTTGCATTTCCCAAATAAATTAATATAATTTAATACTTTTCTAAGGACTTCATTTGTCTGTGAGCTAATTGCTAGAGTTGTGTAATAATCTTTCTCAGATAGAATGTAGACTCTTCCTGTAAGTGTCTAGAGGAAATATTTTTAAAATATGCTAACTTAATAGCACCACACAATTTTACATGGAGAGCTGGAGGTACACATGGGCGTGTATGCATGCATACTCATGCACAATTTCTCATCCAGTGCATGGTAGCACAGGCCATGCTGTCTTTTCTCAGGCCATTCAAGGACCTTAGCAAGCAACATATTTATGTGGAAGACTTTTCTCCAATATACATAGTAATGTTTAATTCTTTAGATGAGCTGAGGCCTACCGATGCACTATTGAACATGGTGTCCAGCTGTATGGTTCATCCATGGTAAGAACAAATGGACACACTCTCAAGAAACACAAGCAGTACATGATGTTGTGATTGGGAATTTACAGTAACTGTGATATTTAAAATTTAGCTTCCTCCTACTAAACTGTTCAGTCAGCTTTTATAGGATTATGAGTGTGAACACAAGTTTTAAATGCAAGAGTAATTTGACAAAAGACATTTAAAGTGTTAACTTTTGTATTGCTAAGGGAATGATAATAGTTACAATTTTATCTCTCATGATTTCATAGTTCAAATTTTCCGTTTTAGGGGAAATTAGAATTTTTCATGCATTTACCTACTCACCATGTGTATCTTAAGCTATCATAACTTCTACAACCTTTCTTTGGGGATCCACAGACTTGTCCTTCCCAGTTCTACTGACTGTAGATGCACGTCACTGTTGCAAAACCCTGGTTTGGCTCCTACTCCCTACCTGAGTGTCTCCCCACCTGAAAGGGAATACTTTCTAGTAGGTTACAAGATGTTATTACAGAAACACAGGACAGTCTGTCCCTGAGTTTATAGAGTCTGGACCCTTAGGGAGGAAGGCCCTGGGACTGTCTCACGCCATTGTTGTCACCAAACATTTGTTCAGTACACATCATGGTTCTCTCCACTGGCAGCAAGTGCTGTCCTCAACTTGACTTTCCTAAAAAGTGTGCAGCCTCCCCCACATGCTCTTATACAGCCTTCTTCTTTATCCACAGCTGGTTCTCTATCTCTAGCTGGTTCTCAGTTCATAGGTGGTTCTCGATCCACAGCTTGTTCTCAGTCCACAGCCGGTTCTCAATCTGTAGCTGGCTCTCTATCTCTAGCTGGTTCTCGATCCACAGCTTGTTCTCAGTCCACAGCCGGTTCTCAATCTGTAGCTGGCTCTCTATCTCTAGCTGGTTCTCGATCCACAGCTTGTTCTCAGTCCACAGCCGGTTCTCAATCTGTAGCTGGCTCTCTATCTCTAGCTGGTTCTCGATCCACAGCTGGTTCTCATCCACAGCTGGTCTCATCCACAGCCGGTTTGTAATCCACAGCTCGTTCCGAATCTCCTTATCCAGAGCTGGTACTGACAGCCTTTCAAAGATCTCATCTCCGTGTGTTTGCTTTGTCAGCAAATGACTATGACCTGAAGGGTCAGGACAATGAGTCACACCCACAGCTGGTGAGATCCTGGAAACTGGAGTCACGGTGATGGAATAAACTTTCCCCTTTCCTCAGCCTTCTCACCAGTCATGCTGTGATCACCTTATCTCTGACCTAACAGAGGACCGCCAGCTTCCCTGGCTCCTCTATTCTGTGCAGAGATGCTCTTCTTTTGCTACTGTTTTCCTTCTGGCATCTGACCACCTCCCGTCTCATGTCTCTCTCCTCCACAGGGGTACATAACGAGTTGGGCTACCCTGCCTTCCATGTCCTTGGTGTTCGTAATGACCCTGTTCACCGTGTGAGTGCTTCCTGTGTGCAAGTCCGCATTTAATGCTTATAACACCCAGTCAAGAAGATATCATCATCCCCACTGTGTAGATGAAACACTGAGTCACTTGACTTTGCCCCAAACACACATGTGGACGTGTATTTCCCCCAAACCCCATGAAGCTTAAGCTTTAGGGCCCCTCTATGAACCCCTTCCAGGCCCTGTACCTGATTTGGTATTCACAACGTTGTCTCTTTGGCAGAGAGGCCGCACGTCTGCTTCAGTCCCCACAGCATGTGGTTCTACCCAATGTGGTGTTCCAGTGTCTACACTAGCCTGAGCTCAGTCAGCCTGGTGGGTGGAGGCCAGAACTCCTCCCTCAGCCTTGTGAGTTCATGTAAGTGAGCCTGACAGGATGGTTGCTGGGGACCACAGACGAGACAGACTTTTCTCCTGGGGGCCTCATCTCCCAAAGAGGAAGGTGGGGAAACACTCTCGACTTGACCAAGTCCCGGAAAAGGTTTCAGGGTGGAGAATGAATGAAATCCCTTTGATGCCCACAGTTACATTTCAGCTCAAAGAGCTCGGAGACCTAAATCCAATTTCAGAGAAAAAAGGGTCATCTTTGCAAACCTAAGTCTGTGACTGTGACGTCATCTTGTTTAGTCCCTCAGGACAACTTTAGGAACTAAATATAGTTGGGAGCATTTTGTATATGAGGAAGAGGTGATGAAATGGCCTCTGCCTGCTCATGTCTGGGTGTGGTGGGCAGCCGAGCCGGGGATTTTCATGATGTTGTCTGTCTCAGGTCTCATGGCAACCTTCTCTCCAGGTAGTTGACCCTACATCTCCCCTTCCTGGGAATTTGGACCTTAGGGTCGAATGGAGGATGTGGACACATGGAGCCTTGTGCAATGATGTGTGAATGTACAGTGCAGCCTCTGTGGAGGCTGGTGTGGGGGCTCCCCAGTAAATCACACCCAGAACTACCTACGAACCCGGGCACTCATCCAGAAGAATCGAAGCCAGGATCTTGAGGAGATAGTAGGACTCCCATGTTCATTGCAGCAATATTCACAGTAGTCAAGTCATGGAAACAACCTAAATGTTTGCCAGTTGATGAATGAATAAATAAGATATGGTATATACATACAACGAAATGCTACTGAGCTTTAATAAAGAATACTCTACAATATGTGAGAACATGGAAAAATCTTGAGGACATAATGAGAACTGAAATAAGCCAGTGGCAGGAAGACCAAAGATGCACAATTGCACTATGCGAAATAGTCATATTTGTAGAATCAAAGAATGGCATAGTGATTGCCAGGGGCTGGCGGAGTACTGGGGAGGTGACGGTCAAGGGCACAAAGTCTTACTTAAATAAGACAAATGGGTCAGAGATCCTTGGTACTACTCTGTATGTGTTGTACTGCTAAGCATTTGTTATGAGGGTAGATCTCATGTTAAGTGTTCCAACCACCATGCAGACTAAGAATAGCACCCATCCCCAGGACCTTGAACTCTGCAGTTCCTCTCTTGGTCAAGGTTGCTCTTCACTGTCTCCTTGCAAGCTTCCCGACTCTGTTCTCTGCACAACCATTGCTCCCCCCTTCAGTAGCACTATTCTACTTCCTTGGATGCCTCAGGGGGCTGTGCCCATCTCCCCTTCATTCCGGACCCAGGGAGTGATGGTCCGATGACATCTGCTCACGTCTGTTCCAGAGCCTCTAGTTTGCTCTTCCACCCTATCCCTAGACAACCCAAGTCCCCTCTGTTCACTTCTGCTTCAAGGCGTTCTGCATTTCCAGAGGACATCAGGAATCACACAGATGGGCCTGCTACACTCTTACAGCATTTCAGATGGGCCCTGCCTTCTGTGTGGGATTGTGGTGTTAACCTCTGCTGCGGTCCATGTTGCCTTCTCCAGAACGTCACAGTTGAGCTAGTGGCCTGACATGCAGACACTGAGAACCTGTGGCATTCTGGCCCTCCCCAGACGCTGAGCCAAAGGGAGCACCTGCTCTCAGAAACCTTATTCTCACCACTAGGTCCCTGGATATTATCCTACCGTCCACATCATTGTCACTGTGACCTGGCCCATCTCATCGGACACCCCCACTGCCTCTCCTGGAGCCAGTTAGGCAACTGTGGAAATGGTCTGGGACCTGGAATCCAGGCTCAATACCCAAATGACTTCTCGGCCATGAATTTTCGTGTCTAAATTCGGGATAATGGTACTCCCGGCTGCTCCTACCTCCCAGGGTTTGTCTAAGAAACAAATACAAGGAAAAATGAGACAGGAGAAGTTCGTCTACAGAGAGGTGGGCGCACTGCTGTTACTAGGTTTGAAGTCTCCGGAACAGGGAGGACGCATATGTCCCCTGTGCACCCATGAGAGGACCCGATGGACACTGAAAATGCATGTTGAGGGGCATGCTGAGCATCCGAATTTTGATTTCAGCTCAGGTCGTGATCTCAGGGTGGTGGGATCCGTCCGGCATCGGGCTCTGTGCTCATCAGGGAGTCTGCTTGAGATTCTCTCCCCCTCTGCCCTCTCCTGCTTGTTCTCACTCTCTCAAACCAATCAGTCATGTTTAAAATGTTTGTTGGAAACGTGTAAGGGGTAAAGGCACACCATTGTCCTCACTGTCCTTGCCCTCACTACCCAGGAGTGGAGGGGGAGGGGGCACTTCCCGAGGACCCGGGTCACATCTCCACCCCAAGGTTCTTACCTTCATCACATCGGCAAAATCTCTCTTGCCGTATAAGGTGGCACAGCCCCTGGCTTGGGGAGTTAGCCCAGAGACTTCTCTGCTCTTGATAAGGCAGTGATGAGGGCTTTTATCTGGATGTGGGACAGAGGATGTGGGGAGCGTGGGGCCGCGTTCCCCGGCTGGCCCAGCCTCATCTCTTCTCTTCACACTGAGTCTGGTTGTGCACGTCGATGGTCTCCCCACCTTTGTGGGTTCATTTCAAATACCATGACGTATATGCCTTTCTATTTGTAATACTACAGAAGGTTCTAACAATAAGCAGGTAGAATCAAACATGTAATGCAGCCACAGAGGAGGGAGAACAGAGGAAGTCTTCACTTTCTGCCCTTTCCTTGTCAGAGTGGATTCTACTTGTGAGTGGTGGGCTGCTGGAGGGCCAGCGTGGGACCCCCGTCTTAACATGTGCAGGAGTACGGGCAGCAGGGGTTAAGTCTTCCTGGGGCATCGGGAAGGGCTCTGAAGGGCCAGAGAGACAGCGGGCCTTTGAAAACTCAAGTGCACCTTGGACATGGTTACCTGTCCCGGTCTGGTGGGAGCTATTCAAATCTGTTTGAGCAACTTGAAGATGGTGGAAGGCTTGGTTGAGGGCTCTGGTGCAGTCATGGAGGCTGGCTGGGCCAGGCCATGGCCATTCTCTGGCTGGCTAAGCCTTCGGTGGTCCCAGAGCCCTAGGAAGAAACACAAAGGGATTTGTGCTTAGGAAAAGGGAATATCGTTCAGTGTAGGTTGTAGGGGGATGGGCCAGAAAAATGAGTTGGGGCACCTTCACAGAATCCCAGGCAGAAAATGAACATCCGGAGGTCAGCGCTGAGGAGACAGAGGTGAGCAATGGGCTGAGTCCTCTTGGGGTGACTCACCTCTCCGGCATCCTGGGCAGTCAGGGCACAGAAGATAGGGTACCACGCCCCTGCATGTTTGGAAAGCAGTGCTGGGAGAATGCCTGTGTCCCCACATGTGAAAGTAGAATATTCCAAGTTCCCTCAGAGGGGGTGTCCTGCTCAGCGAGGGACGCCACCTCAGCCCCTGGGTGAGCCCACCAGGGACTGTAGCCGCCCTCTGTCTACTCCGCGCCTTACTGAACCGCCCGTGTCCTGAGAGCCTGCTGCCTCTGGCCAAACATGCATCGAGTTGGCTTTTAGACAAACACTGTCATCCCGCCCACTCCGTGAGATGCAGCCTACCCCAGGGGGGACCTGCTGGCCCGGGAGAGGTTCACGGGCTCCCAAACCAGAGCTCCGGCCTTGCCGGACTCGTCCATATTTGTTTTTAATGGTGTTTAGGAGGACAAAAGCGAGCCTTGCATGCAGTAGTTAAGTCGGGTGGAAAGACTCTGCCACTGGAAGGCACAGGCCACAATTTGTGGAAAGGTAGCCCAGTCCTCTTCACCCAGGAAGGGGTCTTGTGCAGGTCCCTGACCCACGGGGCACCTTGCTCATGCAGGTACGCACGGACAGGCCAGCAGGACCAACTGGGGAGCAGGGGGCTGAGCACTTCCCAGCCTTCCCTTTCCACGTGTTAACAGGGTAGCCCCGGCCCCTGGTGGTCCAGCTGAGTTGTTCCAAGGTGTGGCGGGCACCCTGTTGCCTAAAGCTGCCCGGTGGACCCACAAGTTCATCTGGTGTCAGAACAGAAATTACTGGACAGGGTGAAGCAGGCTTGGAAGACTTTACTCCACGCTGTTGTGATGGGGAGGGAGGCCGGGAGGCAGGCTGAGCTCTCCCCCGTGGAACCGGAAGCAGGGCTGGAGGGACGAAGGAACGGATGACTGGTTCACCAGCCGGCCTCACCCAAGGGAGAGGTAAACATCCTTGTTCTTTTCCTGGAGGAGGCAGTTTTGTAGGGGAAGCAAGGTGGCCAGGGAATTCAGGCTCCTGCCCTCCTGCAGAGATGGGGAGAGAGGGGGCTGCGTTCCTTGGGGTGACATTTCAGAGGGCTGGCTCCTGGGTCCTTGAGAAAGATGTTTTCTGGGTTGTACAATGGGCAAGAGGCTTTTAAAAAGATTCACATCTCAAAGGGACACAGAATGTGCTCTGACACTTTTTCTCAAGTAAATGCTCTAAGGGAGGTCAGGGTCTGGTCTCAGGAAGAAGCTTGTCTGAGGTTAAGTCAGTGGGGGGAGGGGGTGACGGCCTCCTCGCTCACAGGACTGAGACCCCTGCGACCAGACCTAAGGATAGAGATTAAACACGGCAATCTGGGGGAATCCGTGAACTTTTCAGCTAAAGGGTTGGAGGGAGTAGCGTTTGACCCTCAGAGGTGGAGGGGGTGTGGGTCTTCATCCCCGAGCTCGGGCCAAGCCGGAGCTGCCTGGGAAGCAGGTGCGTGTGCTCTCCCCTCCCCCAGGGATGTGGAAGAAAGGCAGCCCCTCCCCGATGCCCTGGAGTTGATGGTGCTCAGACATGCGGTGTTTGAGGTGACCCAGGATCCCGGGACAGAGACAGCCCGGCACCGACGGAGGCCGGCAGCCAGAACCGGAGGAGAGTTTCAGAACTTTGTTGCCATACCTTTGTCATCAGGGCAAGCTTCCACGTCCCGTAGTCTGTGTGGCTGATACGGTGAGGAGTTCTGTTCTGAAACAACCCCCATTCCCTCCCCAAAGTGTAAAATTCTCAACCACGAGCACCATGCACTGAATCAGAGGCGATTTTGATTCTCATTGTTAAGCCTTTGGGGACTTCAGGGCTTTGCAGAAAGTTGGTGTGTTTCATATTTACCTGCAAAGCCTTAACGTCCGTGCTGGGACGGGGTGGAGACAAGGGACTGTCCTTTCCCCGCCCTTCTAGCGGACCACGGGTGACAAAGAAGCAGGGTTGGGTCAGCTGGTGGTTGGGAAGTGACAATTCACAAGTTCGCTCAGTGTTTACTAAAATACTTTAACACGAAGAAATCGAAAACTCACATGCGAAGAATTCAGTGGACTTTATTTTGGCCAAGCGTTCATGAAGTCTCCCGCAGGAAACGGGCCCCGGAAGACGGCGGCCAGGTGCTTGCTTTTCGACCTCTGCAGTGGTCTCGGGAATAAGAGAGCCAGAGCTCCTGCTCCAGCTGGACTTAGTGTTGGTGGGCAGGTGCCCTGGAGGGCGGTAAGTGGGTGGTTTTCATGGTCTTCTCCAGAAGGTCCTCAGAGCCTCTGCTACTCTGCTCCGGGCCTTTGTCACCGCCCCGCAAATGTCCGTTTCTGGGCTTGTTGGTGTCCTTTGCTAATAGGGGCTCTTTTCCCAACTATTGCAATGCCAGGCCTCTGGGGAACGGTTCTTCCCCACTACGCAGGGATTCTAAAGGTGTCACTGATGGCTGTCTCCTGTCCCTGGGGCCCTGGAGCAGGTGACACAGGCCTGCCCCGTTGCAGTGTGCTTTCCTTGACCCAACGGACGACCCGGCCTAGGCCTGGCAGTGTCCCTGCATGTGGGACGGTAGGAGAAGGAGAGGCCTTACTGGTGCATGTGTGTGTGTCATGGTAACTGGGAGAGAAAATTATGAGTTTCCTAGAGGCTGGCCATCCCCTGAGATGCCAGAGGGGACAGTGCTTGCCTGGGGTGTTGACCTCCCCCTCGGGGAGTACGGGGTCTCACTGGGAGGGAGTCCCCCTCAGTCAGGGGTTCAGTGCTCCCACTCACCTCCTGCCGGCCCTGCTTCCACACCCCTCCTCACTAATGAGGGGTCAGGGGTCAGCCACCTTGGCTGGTCCATAGCCCCCCCACCTCTGCCACACGCCTACCACCACCCCGGGGTGTCCTCCCGTCCCCCTCGGGCAGCAGGGACCGAGTCTTCCGTTCGGATCCTCCGGTGGACCCAGTGCGGAGACGACTGTCACACGTGTGGACATTCACGCTCGGCCACCGCCAGACGCGGGGAGGCCGGTGGGAGGGGCCAGCGCCCAGGCTCCCGCAGGCAGGCGGAGGGCGTCTTGCACTCAGCTGGCGAAGTTTTCAACCATGTTAACTGCTTCTCTTTTCTAAGATTCTTTTCACCATTTTCATAATGATATTTTAGTTAACCTTTGCGTTAAAAAGAAGACGCTGTCCATGGGGGTTCAAACTTCCGATTTAGGCCTGCTGCGGGCGCGTGAACTTATGATCGGATCAATTTCTTCCTCACTGATCGGCATCAGGGCACAACTAATTTAACAGGATTTATTAAAGCACTTTCTGTCTAACAGCAGCTGTTCTGGACAAGGCGATGGGCTCCATGCTGGAAGAGCGTGGGCTGGCAATTTTGTAGTTTCAGTAGGCAAATGTGCATGTCCACAGGCCCCGCCGGAGCCCCGTGAGTGGACGCCGGAGGTCCCGTCATGTCGCAGGGCACGGCCACAGACAGGGGACCTGCAGGGCCATCCCGGCACAGGGTACCTCACTCCGGGCTCCACGGGCATTGGGGCGACTGTTCTCTGTTGTAGGGCCGTTCTGAACGTTGCAGGATGTGCCCCTGGCCTCCACCCACTTGACGTCAGAGCACACGCACCAGTTGTGACAACCACAAAAATCTGCAGCTGTCACAGGATGTCCCTTGGTGGGACAGCTGCCCACAG
Source organism: Mellivora capensis (assembly GCA_004024625.1). Lineage (NCBI taxonomy): Eukaryota > Metazoa > Chordata > Mammalia > Carnivora > Mustelidae > Mellivora > Mellivora capensis. Next base: position 985 of record PISX010037083.1, on the reverse strand, counting down.
TCGAGGACCCCTTCTGAGATCTCCCTCCCCCTCCTGCCGGGGATGCTGCCTCCACGTCCGGAGCCCTGCTCTCAGCGGGCAGCTTCCTACAAGGGGTTTTCTAGGTTAGCAGCGAGGTGACCTAGTCCTGGGGACTGAGCTGGGGCGGGCCTGTTACCGAGCAGCCCAGGCTATGACTTGGCCAAGCGCAGGGCTCAGGAGGCCCGGGAGGAAGCTGCAGGCTGTGGAATGCAGATGAGACGTCCAGAGTTGGGATCCCCAGGCAGAACACCTGTGGTTACCATGGCACATCTGCTCAAGAGCCCTTCGGACAGAAAACGAGAACCATCCTCCTGAGGGACCAACATCCTCACGCCAGGACTAGCTGTTGCTGGAAGACTGGCTCTAATTAGAGGAGGAGGCTGTGTGTTGCACGTTCACTCAGAACCAAGGCAGGCAGATGGCCAGGAGGGAAAACCGTGTCAAGGCAGGCCGGCCTCTAGCTTTACAGTCAACACACCATCCTTCAGTGGAAATTCATCCTCATTATCTCAAACGTGAGCCACTTAACCTCTTTTGGCCTATAAATTGGACATGATCGTATTTGGTTCATAGGGAGGTGAGAGGAACTTAATGAGATAATGCACATGGCAAGATCTGGAGAAATATCACCTTTTATTTATTTTTTATTATGCTACATTAGTCACCATATAATACATCATTAGTTTTTGATGTTGTGTTCCAAGATTCATAGTTTATGCAATACCCAGTGCTCGATGCAATCCGTGCCCTCCTCAATACCCACCACCTGGCTCCCCCAACCCCCCACCCCCCGCCCCTCCAAAACCCTCAGATTGTTTCTCAGAGTCCACAGTCTCTCATGGTTTGTCTCCCCCTCTGATTTCCCCCAACTCCCTTCTCCTCTCCATCTCCCCATGTCCTCCGTGTTATTCCTTATGCTCCACAAGTAAGGGAAACCATAGGATAACTGACTCTCTGCTTGACT
>PISX010037082.1:0-11378 GCA_004024625.1 Mellivora capensis | reverse complement strand
TGCATTCCCACCAACAGTGTAAGAGGGTTCCCCTTTCTCCACATCCTCTCCAACACACGTTGTTTCCTGTCTTGCTGATTTTGGCCATTCTAACTGGTGTGAGGTGGTATCTCAATGTGGTTTTAATTTGAATCTCCCTGATGGCTAGTGATGATGAACATTTTTTCATGTGTCTGATAGCCATTTGTATGTCTTCATCAGAGAAGTGTCTGTTCATATCTTCTGCCCATTTTTTGATATGATTATCTGTTTTGTGTGTGTTGAGTTTCAGAAGTTCTTTATAGATCCTGGATATCAACTTTTTGTCTGTACTGTCATTTGCAAATATCTTCTCCCATTCCGTGGGTTGCCTCTTTGTTTTGTTGACTGTCTCCTTTGCTGTGCAGAAGCTTTTGATCTTGAGGAAGTCCCAAAAATTCATTTTTGCTTTTGTTTCCTTTGCCTTTGGAGACATATCTTGAAAGAAGTTGCTGTGGCTGATATTATAGGCCATTTGATAGTAAATATCAAGCATGACTATAGATATTCTAAAGTAAATATTAGCAACAAAATCTAGTTTAAAAAATTTCATGAAGACTCAGTTGGGTTTATTCTAGGAATATAAGAATGTTTTTATATTTAAAAATTTATTCAAGTAATATACTATCATAACAAAATAAAGCAACTACTAAGATTAAAAAAGTACCCTAGACTCACTTGAACAGATTTTTAAAATATATTTAACCATGCAAAAAACACCCAAATGGATAAAAAGTAATAATAATTTAAAACAAAACAAAAACTCATGAAGTTATTACATTTAAAATCCTTTATGCTCTTAGAATATCATTCTAAATCATATGCAGCGAAAGTGGTAGAACATGGAAAATTGATACATTCCCAATCTCAATGTAAGAATTTAAGTTAACTGTTGGAACCATATTCAATAACAGAATATAACTGGAGATACAGAAAATCTGAATAAAAATATTAACTGTCTAGATTATTTACAAGCTTAGTCACATAACTGAAAACAGAATACACATTCTTTCCAAACAAACATGGAACATTTACAAAAGTTGAACATGTGGTAGTCCAAACAAGTAGTTTTCAAGGTCTTAAATATAATACCATATGGCCAGTATCAGTATCAGAAATGAAAAATAAAAGATTAAAAATAAAAGAGAAAAACTTTAAAATATGATCAAGGAGATCCTAAGTATAAAAGAAGACTTAACTATGGGGATAATGATTGTAATCCTTTCCCATTGTTCTTATTTAATCCTATAATAAAGATCATTACACTTTCTGCAACCCTGAAAAATTGGCACTTGTGTTTCTACCTCTTACTCTAATAGAAGAATAAGTGTTTTTATTTTGATCAGTGATATTGGTGACACTGGGGAAACAAGAAAGTATAGTTTCTGAGTTTGGCTTCCTTTTGGGTTCTGTATTATCCAGAATAAATTGAACGTGTTCTACTGTCATTAAACTGGAGAAGATACTAAAAGTAGGCTTTGTGTCTGTATTGGGAAGTGTATTATACTCTAACTACTCAGCCTACAACTGGATTTGCAAGTCAAATACAGGATATAGAAGGATAGGGAGGTACAATGTAATTTCAGGTGCAGGCCATATTTTCTGATACAACTCAATCAAATAGAAAGTGGGTATATTAACACCTATCTGATAATTGATTTCATTTCCATTGCACATCATTTTTCTTCCAAATCCTTACTTTTACCACATACATAGTCAAAAAGGGCTTTAGGACTATAAAAAGGCTTATATCTAGGCGAGTGGCTTCATGATAAGTAAAGTTCCTACTCAAAGTCTAGAAAAAATATGTCTGTGTATTTCTATTCCCATTCATTTTAATCTATCTCTGTCTCTAGCCCTATCTCAGCTTAAGAGTTTAAAAAATTGAGTACCTTAGTAGGGTACTTTTTTTTTTTTTTAACATTCTTAAAATTGGTTTCAGGAATAGAATTTAGTGATTCATCATTCACATATAACACCCAGTGGTCGACACAAGTCCTCTCCTTAACACCCATTTAGATAATCCCCTACTCAGTTCCCCTCCAGAAGCCCTCATTTGTTCTCTATAGTTAGGAGTCTTACAGTTGGGGCACCTGGTTGACTCAGTCCATTGAGTATCCAACTCATTTTCAGCTAAGCTCCATGAGATGGAGCCCCACATTGGGGCTTGTTCCTGTCCCTCTGCTCCTACCCCTGCTCTTTCTCTCTTTCTTTCTGGAATAAATAAATAAAATTGTAAGGAAAAAAAAAAAAGAGGGTCTTATAGAGGTTTGCTTCCCTCTCTTTTTCTCCTTCCCTTATGTTCATCTGTTTTGTTTCCTAAATTCCACATGAATGAAATCATATTGTATTTTTCTTTCTCTGATGGACTTCCTTTACTTAGCTTAATACACTCTAGCTCCATCCACATCATTATGAATGGCAAGATTTCATTCTTTTTATGGCTGAGTAATATTCCATTGTATACATATACCACATCCTTTTTTCCATTCATCAGTTGGTCATTTGGGCTCTTTCCATAATTTGACTACTGCTATAACGTTACTATAAACACTGGGGTGCACATGCCCCTTCAAATAAGTATTTTTGTATCCTTTGGGTAAATATCTACTAGTACAATTGCTGGGTTGTGGGGTAATTCTATTTTTAGTTTTTTGAAGAACCTCCAAACTGTTTTCCAGAGTGGCTGCACACCAGTTTGCATTCCTACCAACAGGATAAGAAAGTTCCTCTTTCTCCATATCCTTGCCAACATCTACTGTTTCTCTGAGTTAGTTTTAGCTAATTCTAACCAGAGTGAGGTAATATCTTATTGTGGTTTTGATTTGTATTCCCTGATCATGAATGGTGTTGAGTGTCTTTTCATGTATCTGTTGGGCATCTGGATGTCTTTTTTGGAAAAATGTCTAGTCATGTCTTTTGCCCATTTTTTACCTGAATTATTTGGATTTTGGGTGTTGAATTTGGAAAATTGTTTTTTTTTTCATAGATTTTGGATACTAACCCTTATCAGATATGTCATCTGCCAATATCTTCTTCTATTCTGTAGATTGCCTTTTACTTTTGTTGTTTTCTTTGCTATGCAGAAACTTTTATCTTCCTGAAGTCTCAATAGTTCATTTTCCTTTTGTTTCCCTTGCCAAGGGAGACATATTTAGTAAGAAGTTGTTATGGCCAAGGTCAAAGAGGTTATTGCCTATGTTCTCCTCTAGGATTTTGATGGTTTCCTGCTTCAAATTCGGGTCTTTCATTAATTTTGAATTTATTTTTGTCTATGATGTAAGAAAGTAGTCCAGTTTCATTCATCTACATGTTATTTTCCAGGTTTCCCAACATCATTTGTTGAAAGAGTCTATTTTTCATTGGATATTCTTTCCTGCTTGGTCAAAGATTAGTTGAACATATAGTTGTGGGTCTCTTTCTGGGTTTCCTATTCTGTTCTGAATGTATCTGTTAAATCCATCTGGCCCAGTGTCTCATTCAAACCCATTGTTCCCTTCTTGATTTTCTGTTTTGATGATCTGTACATTGCTGTAAGTGAGGTATTAAAGTCCCCTACTATTATTGTATTATTATCCATGAGATTCTTTATGTTTTTTATTTATATACTTGGGTGCTTCGAAGTTGGGGACATAAATATTTACACTTGTTAGAGCTTTTTGTTGGATAGATCCCTTTACTCTGATTTAGTGGCTTTGTCTCTTCTTACAGTCTTTGGTTTAAAATATAGCTTGTCTGATAAGTATGGCTACCCTAGCTTTCTTTTAACATCTATTAACATGACAGATGGTTCTCCATTCCCTCACTTTCAATCAGCAGGTAGCCTACATGTAAAATCAGTCTCTTGTAAGCAGCATACAGATGGATCTTTAAAAAAAAAAATCCATTCTGATACCACTTTGGAGGTTTTAGTCCATTTACACTCAGAGTGATTACTGAGAGATATGAATTTTGTGCCATTGTATTCCCAATAAAGTCACTGTTTCTGGAGATTATCTCTGTTCTGCCTAGTCTTTGTTGCTTTTTGTCTTTCTTTCCCACTCAAAGAGTCCCCTTTAATATTACTTGCAGTGCTGATTTAGTAGTCATGAACTCTTTAGTTTATGTTTGTCTGGAAAACTCTTCACTTCCCCTTCTATTCTGAATGACAGTTTTGGTGGATAAAGTATTCTTGGCTGCATATTTTTCCCATTCAGCACTTTGAATATATCATGCCATTCTCTTCTGGCCTTCCATGTTTCTGTGGAGAGATCTCCTGTTAACCTGATTTGTCTTCTTTTGTAGGGATTTCTTTTCCCTTGCTGCTTTCAGGATTCTTTTCTTATCTCTGTGTTTCTAAATTTTACTGTGATGTGGAGTGCCTGGGTGGCTCAGTGGGTTAAAGCCCCTTCCTTCAGCTTAGGTCATGGTCTCAGGGTCCTGGGATTGAGCCCCACATGGGGCTCTCTGCTCAGTGGGGAGCCTGCTTCCTCCTCTCTCTCTGCCTGCCTCTCTGCCTACTTGTGATCTCTGTCAAATAAATAAATAACATCTTTTAAAAAGAATTTTACTATGATGTGTCTTGATGTTGCCCAGCTATTGTTCATTTTCATGGGAGTTCTCTATGCCTCCTGGATTTAGATGTCTGTTTCTTTCCCCAGATTAGGGAAGTTTTCAGCTCTAATTTGTTCAAATAAATCTTCTGCCCCTTTTCCCCTCCTCTCTTCCTCTGAGACTCCTATGATATGAATATTATGCTTTATGAGTCACTGAGTTACCTAAGTCTACATTTATGATCTAATACTTTTCTCTCTTCTCTCTAGCTTATTTTTTCCATAGTTTTTATCTTTTATGTCACGTGTTTGTTCCTCTGCTTCGTCTATCTTTGTGGTCATTACATCCATTCAGTTTTGCACCCTGGTTATAGCATTTTTTATTTTGGCCTGACTAGTTTTTAGGTCTTTTATCTCTGTGGCAAAGGTCTTCCTGGTTTCTTTTATGTTTTTCTCAAGCCAATTAGTATCCTTATGATTGTTGTTTTAAATTCTGGTTCAGGTATATTACTTATATCTATTTTATTAGTTCCCTGGCTATGACCTCTTCTTGTTTTTTATTTTGGGATGAATTCTACTGTCTTGGTCTTTTGTCTAGGAGCTGGTCTTTGTGTGTTACAAAAGCCTGTACCTAGCCCTATTTCCACAAGAGCTGAAGATTTACAGCACTCCATGATCAGTAGGCCTAGTGCATGTGGGGCGGAGGGTTTGCTGGTCTTCTGAGGAAGGTACCTGCTGCTGCTCTGGCTCTCAATCATATTTCCTTAGTAAGTAAGAAAGGCACCTGTAGTGTGTAGTGTATGGAGGGTTTGGTGTAAGTGGCTTAAGCCTTCACTGAGTACACTGTGCTGCTCCCTGAAGTCTGTGTGTGCTGATGGGAGAGAAAAATGACATTGGCTAGCTCTCTTCCCCAGAGATGGAGGGTTTTCATCTACCACTGTTCAGGAAGCCTCATAGAAGATTGAACAATTTCCCCTCTTTTGTTCCAGGTATCTGTTAGTTCCTGCCTGCACCCCGTTTATGTCTGAGTTGTCTGCCTGCGTGCTGTGCAAAGATCCTGTGTTTTATTTCAGTTACATGGCAGGGTTTCAAAGTTCCCAATTTTAGGGACCTAAGGTGGCACAGATTTGGGCTTTCCTCTGGAGGAGGGTGTCACCACAATGTTGCTGTTATCAGTGTATTCCAGAAAAGCAGTTGCATGGCTGCACAAGGACTTGGGTTTTATGACAAATCATAGCAAAAAGCCAGCATCCAGTTTAGCTACCATCTCATCCATAGGTCTCTCTGCTGGTATGCTAATAAATGGGACAGCTTCGTGATGCCCCCAGGCTCTTTTGTCCTAGAGAGGCAGTGTCATCTCTCCCAAAAGCACTCTATGAAGGAGAACGGTCTCTCCCAGTATGGCCGAGGAGATCCTCAGAATATGCTGTCCACCCCTGGGCCTCTACCTTCCTTCTCCACAGGAACACCACTATACCTGCCAGGCTCAAACCTGGCAATGCTGTGGACTTCTAAAACTTCAGACTTTCAGCTCTACTGCTTGTAAAACCATGTGATAATTAGCACCTCTCATTTCCCCAGTCAGTTGTTTTGGGGAAGTGTTTTCTTGTGCCATCCCCTGTGTGCTGCTTTATTTCTTTTTCACTCTCTCCTCTTTGCATGATCAGGGCTCTCTCCCCTCTGTAGCACCTATAATTATTCTTTCCCTCAAATCAAGTCTTTATATCTCCTAGCTTCCACAATGTGGCTTCTTTCCTCCCTCTGGTTTTGCAGTTTCTTTTAGTCCCCAGATCAATTTCCTGGGTATTCAGAATGATTTGATAGTTATCTAGCTATGTTCAAGCGATGAGACAAGTATAAGGTTTTCCTACTACTCTACCATCTTAACTCCTCCTGTAGGGTACTTAAAAAAAATCCAGATACTCCACAATTCCAAAGTCATCACCACATATTAGAGGTCCATACATTCTGACTAGTACTCCATTCCTGTGGCTTATTGTGGTAATTGCTGCTGGACAGCATCACCACTCTAGCATCTAACATTCCTGGATCCCATCGTCTCATTGATATCAGAGAATTTAACTCCATCACAACACCCGCCACCACCACTGCTGGCCTAAAGAGGACAGGCACTATTGAGCATTTTAAGGATGCTGGTGTTTCCTTTATCGATACCTTTCTTAATTCCCTGGTAAAAGGATGCCTTTAAGACTCTCTTTGGGAATATGATTGGGGGTTAGCCAAGAAAGATGTGCAAAACATAGCCATTTCAGTATTTCCACCTTGGAGTTTTCATACTCCTTCCTCTACTATACATGAGAAATTCAAACATTTCAGTGACATATCTATAAGCTATCTTTGACTGAGGTTTGAATTTTCTTACTAAACAGACTTTTAATGCCATCCTATATGCTCAAATGAACACATTCAATTTTTAATCATAAATGAATGCATCCATATCTATAAATTCAACATGATCAGATTTATAGTCCATCCTTTTTGGCCAAACAATCTATTTCTATTCAAGATTCTCAGACTATATATATCTAAATATCTATCCAATTAGTATTGCATTGAATTGTATTGTATTGATAGTAATGTACTTATATATATATATTTAGATCATATTAATTATACATATACACACACACGTGTGTGTGTGTGTGTGTGTGTGTGTGTGTGTATAACTTAAAATTTTATAACCCATTTCTGCCTGGAAATATTACTTTTTAAATAGTTGAGTTGGGATCTAATTCTCATTAAGAACTTAGGGATAATAAAGGTGTAGTGGTGGGGGGACAAATCACTTGTGAGGCAGCTTCCCCAGGTGAAATTCATTATTATTGTTTTATAATGAAACAGAAAGATCTTAACGGTTGGGAAAGTAAAGATTGGGGTCCACTTCTTGCGGCAAGCAAAACTCAAGGGTGTTTAGTTCAAATTCATCAGCTTTGTATCTCTCTCCTAAATGTCCCATATTTCTGATCTCAATACTTTCCTCCAGTGCCCTTAATATAGCAAAAGATCAGGTGGTTTTAATATTTGTTTAGCACTGCAACTATGTAACATTTTCATTCACTAGGCATAGATCTCTGCATTGCAATTACAGGAGATGGAAACTCTTTTAGAGCTGTCAGGGCTGTCCAGTTGTTCCCACTTTGAGTAGGTTACATACAGCTTTTAGTTTCTCCTTCTCTTTATCTAAACTTTTTAGGATCATGGGAGCAGGTCAGCTATCCCTGCTACCTTCTAATCACTCTTGCCAGTGCTAAAACAAGATCTTCTAATGTCATCTTCTATTTGTACTCCAGCTCATGCTCTTTTTGATAGTCATTTGACCAAATGTGATGAGATCATATCAAAAGAAGACAGCAGTACTGGACCCTGCAGTGAGAGAAAGCATGTGCAGAGGGCAGCTTAATAGTAGAGTTGATTTTCAGATGAATGAAGCAAGCAGTCTATCCAAATCATGAAGGAGGGATCAGGGGAATAAATATCTAGAATTTATTCTTTTTCCTCTGCTTTATCCCAATTGACTAAATCCAACTGAAAGCCAAAGGGCAAAGGAATCTCTTGATACACACTCAACAGGTCATTCTTCTAAGGAGAGTTGAGAGTGTTTCTAGAGGGACAAAGAGAAAATACCTTGCATATTCTGCAAGAAGGTTATGAATGTTCAAATTCACAATAACTAATTCACAAGTCATTTTATTCAATGATATGCTCTTATCAAGTCTTTTTTAATTTGGAGGTTTTTGGTATTCTAGTTGGTTGGGAGCCAGTTTGTCTATATATTATGGTATAAAAATAATCTTATTACATTAAAATCAAATTTTTGAAAAGAATATGAATTATATTTTCAGGCAGTCCTACTGCCATATTAGCATTCCATATAAATGAAACTCAAGGACAACTCTCAATTTCCAAATAGAGATATAACTTTTTGCTTCTCACATTTAGTATTTAAAACATATGGGTCTCACTTTAACCAACAACAGAAATTTTACATTAGAATTCTATTTAAAAATTTCAGTACTAATTGACTAAAATCTAGAAACTGCCAAGGGTTGGCTCAAGACTTGTGAAATTTCAAAGAGAAAGAGAGTTCAACAGATGTATTAAGTATCTGTTCTTCTTATGTCTGTAAGTTCCAGTACTAACATAGATTGCCAGAAATCACATAACTAGATATATTTTCTCAAATCATTAATGTTTTCATTAAGGTATTAAAATTATCCCCTTAGTTTTCATACTTGTAATTATATACTAAGAGTTATAAAATATTTGGTATGTACCAGGCACAGATCAAAGATCTTTACATGCATTAATTTATTCCTTATAAAAACCCTTTGCATAGCTACCTATTTGGATAATATTTCTACATATTTTAGAAAATAAGACTTCATCTATAGTGTTAACCATTCAATACAAATAAGATATATGGTAAATTTCCTGCTTTAGTAAAATTATTTTAAGATTTTATTTATTTATTTGAGAGAGAGCACAGAGGGAGAATGGGAGAGAGAAGCAGATTTTCTGCTGAGCAGAAAGCCCAATATGAGGCTCAATCCTAGGACCATGAGATCAGGATCTGAGCCAAAGAATGATGCTTAACTGACTGAGCCGCCTGGGGGCCCTGCTTTAGTAAAATTCGATGAAAGCATATTTTTTTCTTCTTTCAGCTAGTTCCTGTTTATGTATTTTGGAATATATGATAAGTTACACATATCTTAAAATTTTAAGTATATATTTTTACAAGTTTAGAATTCAATTGTGAGTACAATAAACATAACTCAGGTACCTAATAGTATGTACTTTCTCTGCTTACTTTACATGATTTTATTCTGTTGTATATCTCAAATAGCCATATTTTGCATATTTGCACTTAAAGCAAATATGCAAAAGTAAGTTACTTGCAAAAGTATGTTTCCTTTCCATTCAAACAGAATGGAAACTTATATTAAGTTTCCTTCCATTCTGTTTGAAATATATAGCATATACATTCTTAATAAATAAGGTAAAATTAATCTCAAAAGCCTGGTAATATTTGCAGCAGGAACTCTGGCTTTGTTTATTAGAGATACAGAGACGTTTTTCCTCCTGCTTATAAGAATGTATCATCAAGAGCAATTTCAGGCATATTAAAAAAACCATAATTGTTTCATATACCTAGACATTGGATTATTACATAAATGTATATCCTTATGAATATTAATGAGTATCTCAAAGCACTTATACAGATTTATTCTCATTGCCTTATTTCTAAGCATAAAAATAGCTAACATGCATATAATAAGTACAACCATCTTTAGTATAAATATATATGACTATGAACATATATCTCTGCCCTTCATATTATGGAACAGTCTTGCTGAAATGACAGATAAAACCATAGCAGGTATCTCTATCTATTTGTGAAGAAGGCTATGGAATCATGTACTTTTTAGAATACATTTTGGTTTGAGAAAAATAAAAAAAGGACACGTTCTTTTTATTTTTACTATCCAGGAAAGCATCGTTATTATATAGATGAAACTTTGATCTGTTGAAGCAATATTCTGGAGCCTAGACTTTTGGAGGCTCCATCACCTACTGATAGATGCTCCCTGGTTAGTTAATTGGTTTAAACCTGCTTTGCTGCTTATCATTCATTTTCCCTTTCAAATTTGCTCTCTACCCTTGTGTACCCTGCTGTCTGCCTGGGCTGTTAACTTTGTTTAGACTATCTCAAAAGATCTTCATGCCCTCAGGCTTCCATTTGATTTGCACTAATGGAGAGCTCCAGAAGATTACAGGAATAAAGGAGTTTGAAGTCAGGTTATAGATCCTCCTGGCTACCTCCTTGCATAATCAATGGGCTGCATTCCTGTAGGTTAGTCATGGCTTCACAAGATTCTCTGCTTCCAGTTTCTGAAAACTTCTTTTTCCTTACCTCTCTTCAGGTCTAGGAATGGTAACAGTTCTCTGTTCTTCACTGTGGGTGCAACAACATTCTTTATAGATTCCTAACAGTCTGTCCACACTTTCATACATATTTTCTCTATCAAACTGACCTCAAATTATCCTAATATAAATGTTTCATCAGTTTCTTTTTGGAATTCTGACTAATCTAAACAGCTTATGAGCTTTGCTTTATTGGTCTCAGGGCCTCATGCCCTCATCCACTGCCCGTATTATATTGGCTGGATCTGCCCTGCTTGATCCACCGTGACTGAACGTCTTCCTGGCACATTGTATTATTTGAAGTTTTGATTCTGGTAAACTTTTTTTCTTTTTTATCTCAATCAGCCTCGGATGTCATCAAACAGCATCTTATAATGCAGCAGATGAGTGGGCAAGACATTGCCATTTATTGTCCACAGTCAGACGGGGAGGCTTGAATTGTAGGATCATCATTTCTTTTATGATTATCTGCCTGAGTTCAAAGCTAGGATGTTCATAACACCACTGGTTTCCTTTCTATTATTTAGAGCATGTTATTTCAATGTGCATGCAGATGAGGAGACAAGGAACACTAGCACTGTGTAAGTCTAATTTGTATTTAAAGGATATCACAGTGAAGTAAGTCAATCAGAGAAAGATAATTATCATATGGTTTCACTCATAGGTGGAATATAAGAAACAGTGCAGAAAACCCTAAGGGAAGGGAGGGAAAACTGGATGGGAAGAAATCAGAGAAAGACATAAACCTTGAGAGAACCTTAGCTATGGAAAACAAATTAAGGATTGCTGAAAGGGAGGTGGGTGGGGGATGAGGGAGTGACTAGGGATAAAGGAAGGCAGGGGATGTGATGGATATTATATACAACTGATGAACTGTTGAACACT
>PISX010037081.1:0-11379 GCA_004024625.1 Mellivora capensis | reverse complement strand
GCTGTCCAATTTTCCCAGCACCATTTATTGAAGAGACTGTCTTTTTTCCACTGTATATTTTTTCCTGCTTTGTCAAAAATTATTTGAGCATAGAGTTGAGGGTCCATATCTGGGCTCTCTACTCTGTTCCATTGGTCTATGTGTCTGTTTTGATGCCAGTACCATGCTGTCTTGGTGATCACAGCTTTGTAGTAAAGCTCGAAATCAGGTAATGTGATGCTACCAGTTTTATTTTTGTTTTTCAATATTTCCTTAGCGATTCGGGGTCTTGACTTCCTTTTGAAAGATGATGAAAGATGTGACCAGATCATCCTGGATCTTGCTGTCTATAGGGATAGGTAATTGATATCAATATGCAGTCAATTTATAGGGGAATAATAGACAAAGGAAAGTCATTTCAGCTTGTACTTCCTATAGAAGTCAAACCTTAAAGTAGCTGGGCTAGAAAATCTTAGACAAGAGGGTGTTTAGTGATTTACATGCCCAAAATAGAAGTAATTACAGGTGGCAAAAAAGCACCCAGGTCTGTGAAAAATACTTTGAACATCAGGAGAGAACACACAAAAGAAGCAAACAAACAGAAACTAGAAGTAGATTCCAACACACAGTCACTATGTAGCTAATATAATTCAAAAGTAAAAATACACACCCGGAAGTGTTGCATCTAACAAAAATTATACCAATTGAAAAAGATTCACAGTTGGCAGATAACCCTGGAATGCCTCCATTAATTTGAAACATCAGACCGTGACCCTGAGACTTAGTTGTACTCAATGCAAAGTGTGTATACATGTTTATGGAGTAAACACAGTTATTTATCAATATTACTATGCTAATGTTTTCACTTTGCTACTTTATGTCATACTACTTAAACTAGTTTAAATTTAAAAGGAGTACCTAAATATTCTATAGCTGATTATTTGCCTACGTATGGGCTAGTGAAAATACTCAAAAAATTACTACCAATACTTTGTAGGACATTTTGAAATCATCTACTATATTTGAACCTAGCATATCCCCTAAAATAGACTTTTTGTGTATGCTTGAGAGAAAAGGATAACAGAAAAGCTAATTGTGGAAGAATTGTACAACAAGATAGTGTTTCTGTAGGATAAATAAGGAAAATGTAAACATAAATGTAAATGATGTATATAAATAAATACACATAATGTAAAATCTATCATCTATCTAAGAATCCTTCTATGAATCCTTCTCTATGTAATCCTTCATTTAAAACTGGTAAATTAATCTACAGTGTTAACATTTAGGACATTAAGTACCTATAGGAAGAAGGAGAGGTAGTTAATGATGTAAGGCCAGGACATCAGGTGCATCTGGAATGCTAGCCATGTTTTATTTATTACCCTCTTTTGAGGTTTCACAAGTGTCCATGTTTTTTTTTTTTTTTAAAGATTTTATTTATTTATTTGACACAGAGAGAGAGAGAGATCACAAGTAGGCAGAGAGGCAGGCAGAGAGGAGGAAGCAGGCTCCCTGCTGAGCAGAGAGCCCGATGTGGGGCTCAATCCCAGGACCCTGAGATCATGACCTGAGCCAAAGGCAGAGGCTTAATCCACTGAGCCACTCAGGCGCCCCACAAGTGTCCATGTTTTGATAATTTATGAGTGTTTACAGTTAACTTTTGTGTTCTTTCTATGCGTGGCATACTTCCATATATGCTTGGGAAAAGGAAGTTAGCTTAAAGAGAAATATTTGGCAATGAATTTGGTAAGTTCAATGTATATGAAATGTTAAGAAGAACAAATAAACGGCGATCGATTTTTAAATTGTCACTATTGGAGAATGACAGCAGAAATCTTTAAATGCCAATTTGCCTGGATTCTGATAGACTCTTGGAGTTCTTTTAGTTTGGGGCTTTAATAATTCTTTCATAAGTTAAGAGCCAAAGCTTTGCTTAATATCTAAGAGGTTATTCTACTTAAAGCATAAAGCAGCTCTGTAATGTTTTTCCTTAGCAATTTATGCTAAGACAATGCAAAAATCTCTTTAGATAGGAATTATTCTCGTGTTTATCTCTTGTATATCTCGAAAAATTCTTTGACCTTATTAATGTCTTTTCTGAAGATCCAAAATCCCTAATCTAAACCAATAGATTATTTTACTTTAATGAATGTCCATCGTTTATGTTTATTTGTAGCACTTACCACTTGATACTTTTAAAAATCTAATCATTGACTCCAATATTTGAGCTCCCACTTGTTATTAGGTAAGCCTGATTTGTCTGTGTCAATATAGTACCCAGTATTCAAAAGAAAAAAACAAAAAACCTTATTTTTTAAAAGATTCAATGTTGAATGGTGTCTGGATTGGAATCAGGTTAATAATATTCTTATAACTCTGAAGTTATTGTCTTTAATAATAAAGATTTTAAAACCCCTACCACTAACTTAAAAACGAAAGCAAAAAATGCCTCCATTTTACTGTGACTGACAATTCTGCTTTAATATTCTTATAGCAACAGGATGCTGTTTTTCTTTTTGTAATACACTTCTTTTTTAAAATTTTATTTCAGTGTTCTAGAACTCATTGTTTATGCACCACACCCAGTGCTCCATGCAATAGGGGCCCTCCTTAATACCCACCACTGGGTTCACCCAGGCCCCACCCTCCTCCCCTCCAAAACCCTGTTTGTTTCTCAGAGTCCACAGTCTCTCACAGTTTGTCTCCCCTCCCGATTTCCCCCAATTCATTCTCCTGAATGAAGGTGGAGACACTACTTGTGAATCACATGTACTAGAGTCACTGGTGCAGCCCTTTACTCCTAGAAAGGAATGGAGGTACATCATCATCATCATCATCATCATTTCTTTTCCTTAAAAAAAATGCATCCTGGAAGTGAAATTTTTAAAGAAGCAGGAAAGCTAGCTTAGTATCTATCAGCTCAATATTTAATGCTTATTTAGAAAAAAATAGCATAAAACAATTAACCATACTACTACTAAACACTTTCAAAGTGCTTTGAAACTGAAAACCATAAAGGATTTTAATAAAGACTGTCACATGGATTATACATATATATATAGTACATTTGTGTATACACACACACATATATTACATATCATCAGGAATTCCATATACATTATGGCAAGTACTCCTCATTTCAGCACAGCAAAGTGTATTGCTGTGTTTCTGGAGATAAAAATATATAAGACACAGATGGGTAGTGTGTGTCCAAGATTCTCCAAGGAGATGCCAGTGGGGGTGGGTACCTAGTCTGTGCCTGAAACTGTACTGTGGGGTTTCATAAACTATTTTATCTAATTGTGTACTTTCAGACTCCCACACATACATACACAGATACACACCTACAAGTCCATTATTATTCCAGTTTTGCTGATGAGAAACAAAGACTTTCAGAAGTTACATTATTTGAAAACTTAGAGTGAATTTTTAAGGCTATAGATTTATAAGGCAGATTTGAGTTTGCATTCCTTTTTCCATCACCAGGTACTTAAACTCATTAAGTCTATTACTTTACAATATGGCAATATATTTAATCAGTAGGACTTTTGTGATTATTAAATAAAATAATATATTTTTTTAAAAGGCAAACTTTAAAGAGAACAAACAGGGTTACTAGATGGGTGGGTGGTGGGATGGGTTAAATAGGTAGTGGGGGTTAGGGAGGGCACTTGTGATGAGCACTGGTTGTATATACATGATGAATGACTAAATTCCACACCCGAAACTAATATTACACTGTATGTTAACTAACTGGAATTTAAATAAAAACTTGGGGGAAAAGGATACATTAAACATAAAAATCCCCACATGTAGCTTTAAAAATACTATAAGTTGTAAATGATGTCCTTCTAAAGGAGAAGAAATGAGAATATTGCATAATCAGAACTGCAGGTCATAACAACTTTAACAACTCTTACAAGGACCAAAATTTTCTTTAGGAAAAAAATAAATACCCTTTAAAATAAATAAGCATTTACTGTATCTCTGCAAGGATATGTGCATAGTGTGATTTTCTAATACTTTTCTGATAAAATCATTTTTTTGAAATTATGACAGTCATTGTTGACAACATGAATGAATAAAAATAGTTTAGCCCTTATTGATTTTCTTTTAATGGAATTTAAATAGAGTTTAATAAGGCTTAGAGTATCACTCAATTATAGCACATGTTCCCTTGTCTTCTGAATAAAAATTTTAAAATGTAACTCCATGGCTGTTTGTGTACTTTGGCTAGAGCAATAAGTAAAAAAGAACATATTTTTTATAGGAACTAAGTAAAATAATAACAAGTACTTAAAATATTCATATCTCAAAGTATCCTCCATACTTCTGTTTTATTCTGGTTGGAAGCATAAGGATCACTATTCTTTAAAGAATGGCATTATTAAACACTCTGTCATGTATTCTTTTTTCCTCCATGTTCATCTGTTTTGTTTCTTAAATTGCACATGTGAGTAAAATCATATGGTGTTTGTCTTTCTTTGACATACTTCTCTCACCCTAATACTCTCTAGCTCCATCCACTTCATTGCAAATGGCAACATTTCATTCTTGTTGTTGGCTGATTAATATTCCATAAATTACTAAAATATACACACGGCACATCTTCTTTATCCATTCATCTGTTGATGTGCATTTGGGTCTTTCCGTAATTTGGCTATTGTTTATAAAGCTGCTATAAACATCAGGGTGTATGGATCCCTTCAAATCACTATTTTTGTATCCTTTGGGTAAATACCTAATAGTACAGTTGCTGGATCATAGGGTAGTTCTATTTTTAACTCGTTGAGGAACCTCCATACTGTTTTCCAGAGTGGATGCACCAGTTTACATTTCCACCAACAGTGTAAGAGGCTTCCCCTTTCTCTGCCTCTTTGCCAACACCTGTTGTTTCCTGTGTTGTTAATTTTAGCCATTCTGACTGGTGTGAACAGTCTCATTGTATCTCATTGTAGTTTTGATTTGCATTTCCTTGCTGGTGAGTAATGTTGAGCATCTTTTTATGTGTCTGTTGGCCATTTGTATATCTTCTTTGGAAAAATGTCCACTCATAAAGCTACTTGTGATTTTGACATAGACTGTTTAGGTACTATATCTCTATCCACTCTTCCCCAGTCCCCTCATCTGGTCCACCTGATAAAGCAAATGTTTCTCATCATTATGGATAACTGGCCACCAGAGTTTGGGTCAATATGGAAGAGGATTATTGTACCATGAATAGTTTGTATTCTTGAGACCACTAGATAGTTCCATGAATTAATAGCTTTTGGTCACTAATGGACTCCCAAATAAGAGAGAATTTTCTTGCCCGACCTGCCTTGAGCTGGGACATTGGTCTTTTCCTGCCTTTGGACTCAAATTAAAACATACGTTTTTATTGGATCTTTAGCCTGACTGCTTTTGGAATCGAACTTAATATCATTAGCTCTCCTGGTTCTCAGGCTTTTGAACTCAGACTGGATTTACATCATTGGGTGTCTACCTGGCTCACTATAGATCTGGGACTTCTCACTGTCCATAATCATTTGAGATGAAATGTATACACACAACACACATTATATGTAACACACACAACACACTTTATATATATGTGTATATATATACATATATGTGTATCTATACACACACACACACATACATACATATACATATATATACATAGTCTCCTATTGGTGCTGTTTCTCTTGGAAACCTTAACCAATACTGTGGCCCTGTCAAAATTTATTTCATTCCTCCAGCTCTGTATTTGGAATCTTCAAAATGCATTGGCTTAGTTATAAAACTCTTATGGCACTTTGTTAAATATATTCTCTCCATATATATTCTCTCTATATATTTTTAATATAGATGTATGTATTCTCTAGATAAATTATATGGTATGCTGATGTGTATATACGGGTAGGTATAAATACATATATTTATAAATTGGCAAAACAGCCTGGTATAAAGTAGGTAGGCAATAAATATTTTTTGAATATTGTTAAGTAAATTGTACACATAAACATTTCTCTGATACTAAAATTGTCCTTGGTTACATCTTCTATATAAAAAAAAATTAGTAAAGAAAGGATATTTGGCTTACTTTGAAAGTGATCTCAGCCAATTCCCAGAGAATAGCTAGAAGGGTTCAACTTCATTTTATTTTACTTTTTTTAAGATTTTATTTATTTATTTGACAGACGGAGATCACAAGCAGGCAGAGAGGCAGGCAGGGAGAGAGGAGGAAGCAGGCTCTGTGCTGAGCAGAGAGCCCGATGCGGGGATCGATCCCAGGACCCTGGGATCATGACACGAGCCAAAGGCAGAGGCTTTAACCCACTGAGCCACCCAGGCGCCCCTCAACTTCATTTTAGAGATAAGGAAAAAGATGATGCTTGGGTAACTTGCCCAAGGTCACAAGCCTATTGTGGAGTAGAGTTGAGATCAGTATCCAGATGGTCTAAGGTAGCTCCATGCTCCCTTTGATTACACCATGCTGCCTCTCAATTTTACAAGTTCAGGATCTCAGAGGGATTCTATTTGCTCATTTGTTTTTTGTTTTTTTTTTCAGTCACTATCATAGGACTTGGGGCCATGGCAACAGCTGCCACACTGATGCTCCTTCTTGCCAGTTCTCTGGGATGGCTGGCCATGTAAATGATGGTTGATTATCCTTTTGGCACAATTTTGTGCTTCTAACATCTCTGCCATATGGTTGTGTTTTCCCATTGGAAAATCTGACTAGTTTGTAAACTTTTTTCCTCAAGAGCAGAGACCATGACTCCTACTTCTTTGAAAATTTATTTTGGGCTGGGTATAGTACACACAAGAGCAAGAGCTTGATAAACAAAATGGGGATTTGGCCCTTCCCCTTCTCTTTCTGTCTAGCTAGGGCATATGATTCTTTTATTAGTTTCCTATTGCTGCTGTACCACAAACTTAATAACTTAAAGCAATGCAAATATATTATCCGACAGCTCTGTAGGTCAGAAGTCTGAAATGGATTACCCCAGGCTAAAATGAAGGGACCAGCATGACTGCATTCCTCTCTGGAGGCTCTAGAGGAGAATCCTGTTCTTTCTTTACCAGCTTCTAGAGGCTGCCCATAATTTTTTGTTCTCCCATCTTCAAGCCAGCAATGGCAGATTGAATCCTTATAGATCACATCATTCTGATGCTGTTTCCATCAGCTGTCTTCCATTCTCACTCAGACTCTTCTGCCTCTCTTACTTACAAAGGACCCTTGTAATTACATTGGTTGACCTGTATAACTCAGGATACTCTCCTTATTTTAACCTCAGCTGGATAACAACCTTAATTCCGTCTGTAACTTTAACTCACCTTATCCATGTAGCAAACCATATTCACAAGTGCTGGGGATTATTAGTGTGTGGATATCTCTGAATGTCTGTTCCACCTATCGCTGTTCCTTTTTATCACTTGGCCCTTCTTTCTTTTTCTTTTTTTTTTTTTTTTTAAGATTGTATTTATTTGACAGACGAAGATCACAAGTAGGCACAGAGGCAGGCAGAGAGAGGGGGAAGCAGGCTTCCCACTGAGCAGAGAGCCCAATGTGGGGCTCGATCCCAAGACCCCGGGATCATGACCTGAGCTAAAGGCAGAGGCTTTAACCCACTGAGCCACCCAGGCACCCTTCACCATTATTTCCTTACATGCATCTTCATTACCCAATTTTTGAACTTTTTGAACATAATGTTCTAGCCTGCCCATTTTTATACACATCAATCCTAAAATGGTTCCTACAGTGCAGAAGAAGTTAAATACATATTTGATGAAAATGTGGAAGCATGAAGAAATACGCTGCGTAAGAATGTCCTACCTAGAAGCAGAAATATACAATCTACATGGGTACATGTTAACATTGTTTTATTCATTCAATAAACATTTTGGGTTGTTACCGTATACTGAGAGTTATTCTAGGCACTCTGAGCAGAAGCAACAGAAATTCTTGAATTTAGATTCTAACAGTTGGTGAAAGTCAACAGATAATAAATAGAAGATGATTGTACATTTATGCCATGTAAGAAGGTAATGGATGATGTTGGAGTATGAGAAAAATGAATGTATATGTCCACACAAAAACTTATATATTAATGTTCATTACATCATTGTTTGTGATAGCTAATAAGTGGAATCAACCCAAATTCCATCAATTGGTGAATGGATTAAAAAAAATGTATAGGGATGCCTGAGTGGCTCAGTTGGCTACGCATCTGACTCTTGATTTGGACCGAGGTCATGATCTCAGGGTGGTGAGATCCAGCCCCATGTCAGGCTCTGCACTGGGTGTGGAGCCTGCTTGAGAGTCTCTTTCTCCCTCTCCCACTGCGCCTCCCCCCACTCTTTCTCATCCACATGCAAAAGGATACAAAATTTGAAAAACAATTTTTTTTAATATAGTGTATAGGGCTGGACTTCTGAATAGGAGATGACTGGAAGTGGACCCAAGATTTCTTTTTGGGTTATAATAATGTTTTAAAATTAAATTACGGTTATGCAGACATCTGTAAATATACTAAAAATTCTGAATTATAAACTATAGTGGAAAAATTTTATGGTTTTTCATTACATCTCCATAAATCTGTTAATTAAAAGAATAAAAAAGAAGTGGAAAGGTAATGGTGATCTGGAGGGTCACCAGTGTGCAGCTGTGATTTTCATTAAGGTGGTCTGTGCTATGGTTAGTGCTGTGAAGTGTGTAAACCTGGCGATTCACAGACATGTACCCCTGGGGATAAAAATATGTTTATAATGAAAAAAAAAGGTGTTCAGCATGATTGGGTCTTGCTAAGAAGGAGATATTTGGTCAAAGACTATATGGAAGTGATAAACGTGCAGACGTGTGGCGGACATGGGTTCAAGCCTGAAACAAAACCTTGTAAACCAGTGAAATGTCTCTGATGCAGGAGGATAGATGGTATGTTGCACAGAAAGCAATGGAGCACTTGCGAGAGAAGCTGAATGAGTTGAGCTGGTGAAAAGAAGTTAGAGAGATAAAGGGTGGCACACAAAACGGACAAGGCTTTCTAGGCCACTGTACAGAATCTGATTTCACCTTGAGTGAAATGAGAGAAAATGGAAGATTTTGAGCATAAGAGTGAGATATATTCACTTACAGTTTTAAATGATCCTCATGGCTACAGGAGGACAACGGTGGACACAGTTGAGCAGATTGCTCAGGAAGGAGGCTCCTATAGTGATCTTATTAAGAGAAGCTACGGGCTAGAACCAGAGAAGTAGGAGTACATGTGGTCACATGTGTTCTGAATGTGTGTGTGTGTGTGTGTGTGTGTGTGTGTGTGTATTGTCATGCTAAGGAAGAATTTTCCCTTAGCTTTATAAAAATAATACGATACATTTTTTTAGTCTGAAAAGCTGGAAAAAAATTTGCCAGTCTGCTGTAGACTTTCAGACACCCTAGTTATCTGTCATCAGGCAATTCCCTTACCTTGACTTGTTCTGCTTCTATAAAGCAGTAGAGGTGTACACTTACAGAATCTTTACGATGATAAATAAAATGGATCTGGAGACATAAAATTTTACCAACCTCCATAAAATGTAATTTAGTTTAGCTAGTAGATCAAACAAACAATGAATTAGGTTATTAGGACTATATTAAGAAAAAAAAACAGAATAAATTAAAGACTTTTAAATCTAAAATAGTAATTATCTAAACTCTAGTGGGAGAAAATAAACTAATGTTTGGCTTCCTCTTTTTTTTAACGTTTTACTTATTTATTTGATAGAGAGAGACCACAAACAAGGAGAGAAGCAGGCAGAGGGAGAGGGAGAAGCAGGCTCCCACTGAACAGAGCCTGTTGTAAGGCTCAATCCCAGGACCCTGGGATCATGACCTAAGCCAAAGGCTGATGCTAACTAACTGAGCCACCCAAGTGCCCTGTTGGTTTCCAATTAAGATAATTGTTCAAATTTATATCTTAAAATTATTTACAACTTCCAAAATATCATTTATTTCATTAATTTCTATGGAGAAAATTTAGAGAAAGATTAGTAGATATCTAATATCTGAGATATCTAAGATATCTCAGAAAAATTCTAAATTACTTGTTGGAATTTTTTGAAAAATTTATTTTCAAGCATTATACATAAATATTATTTTTAATGAAAAGTGCATTATAGGGAGCATGTGAAAAAAATTCTTTGAATCACCTGCTAATGTTCTGAAAAAATGACTTTTTACATTACTTGTGAGTTTTATATGTATGTATACACATGTGAATACATCAAAATGGAAGTATTCAATCTTTTAAATTATTGTATATGAATTACTAGCACATACATCATCTTCCATTTCAGACTTAACAGTAGAGAACAAAAAAATCAGAGAAAAAAATGGGAATATATCAGTAATCTATCACATTAGTATTATCTTTGATCCCAATTATTAACTTTCCTCAACCATATAATATTTTCTATGATCTATGAGTAGCACATACTCAATGAAAATTTGTCCAAATTGGGGTGCCTGGGTGGCTCAGAGGGTTAAAGCCTCTGCCATTGGCTCAGGTCATGGTCTCAGGGTCCTGGGATTGAGCCCCCTATCAGGATCTCTGCTCAGTGGGTAGCCTGCTTCTCCCTCTCTCTCTGCCTGCTGCTCTGCCTACTTGTGATCTCTCTCTCTCTCTCTCTCTCTGTCAAATAAATAAAAAAATCTTTTAAAAAAATAAGAAAGAAAATTTGTCCAAATAAAATATTGAAAATATCATAGCCTTTCAAAAAAAATTTTTAAAGGCTCTTGTTTACCTTGATCACATTTGTAAATTTATTTTCAGATCCTACAGTGTTGTTTTAATTCAAGGGTAGAGGTTTTGTGATGACGTTTTAAATTTAGAGTTAAATTTAATCCAACAGGCTAGAATGATACTTGCTATTTGGTAGTTTGTAAATATGTAAGTATGAACAATAGCTCAGGATAATTTTCAGTTACACTGGAGTTTTGTAACATTATATTTGGATTTGATAACGATAGTAACCCTACATGGAAGTGACTGCTTTTGAGTTGAATTTATTTATAAAGCCTACTAGGCTATATTAAATTACATTATTAAAAGGGTTAATGAATTCATCAGTAAGAAAGAGTATTTTTTCCTTATTTCTCTTTCCTCCTATAATGTGACTGGACATGCAGTATTGATGGTCTAATCAACTAGGTGAACAATATAATAGAACATAATTCACTGTGTGAATATAAAGTTGGAAAACTATTTAGAAAGAAAAATCCATTCTTCTGTCCCACATTGCAGAAGAAACTTAGTTTATGGTAGTATATCATTTTAGTTTTTTGTTAAGTTGCCACTATACAGTTAGGCAACGAAATGGAAAAGTCTGATGGCAATATTCCCCAAATAAGTCATCAAACAGATGTAATCAAGA
>PISX010037080.1:0-11368 GCA_004024625.1 Mellivora capensis | reverse complement strand
TTTGGAAGGAACCTAGATGTCCGTCATCAGATGAATGGATAAAGAAGATGTGGTATATATCTACACAATGGAATACTATGCAGCCATGAAAAGAAATGAAAGCTTGCCAATTCCAACGAAGTGGTTGGAACTGGAGGGTATCATGCTGAGTGAAATGAGTCAATCAGAGAAAGACAAATACCATATGATCTCTCTGATAATGAGGTATTTGAGAGGCAGGGCGGAGCGGGGGTTGGGGCGTAGGGAAGGAAAAAATGAGACAAGATGGGATCGGGAAGGAGACAAACCATAAGGGACTCTTAATCTCAGAAAATAAACAGGGTTGCTGGAGGTAGAGGGTATATGAAGAGAGTGTTTGGGTTATGGACATTGGGGAAGGTATGTGCTATGGTGAGTGCAGTGAATTGTGTAAGCCTGATGATTCACAGACCTGTACCCCTGAGGCAAATAATACATTATATGCTAATAAAAATATATTTTTTTTAAAAGGCAGGGGACAGGGCGTCTAGGTGGCTCAGTGGGCTAAAGCCTCTGCCTTCGGCTCAGGCCAGGATCCCAGGGTCCTGGGATAGAGCCCTGCATCGGGCTCCCTGCTCAACAGGGAGCCTGCTTCCCCCCTCTCTGTCTCTGCTTGCCTCTCTGCCTACTTATGATCTGTCAAATAAATAAATATTTTTAAAAATTTTTTAAAATTAAAAAAAAAAAAGGTTGGGGGATTTTGAACGGAGGCCAAAACTTTCTAAAAGTAAGAAAGAAAGAGAAGTCTAGGATGATTTGGGTTCTCTTATAGTTCCTATATCACTCTGGCAGTTCCTATATCACATCTTCTAGTTTGAACCCCTATTTTATGTCTTCCTTTGTGGACTTTTATTTCCATTACTTATTTATTCACATGTCTCTCTCCCCGTGGTGAATTCACTATGGGCAGAGATTATAGCTTATTCACTTTATATTGTCAGCAGGGCCAGAACTAAGATGAAAGTCAGGAACACACTTCTGGAAGGTTAAATCTCCTGTTTTAAAAGTTTGATACTTCAGTCATCATGGATTTTTTCTACTTACATTTTAATTTTTTTAAATGTTATCTGTCTTGATGACTGAGTTTTTGGCACCCTCTTAAGGCATGTACCTCACTGACCTCATAGTAGTTCCTGACCTGATTTTCAGGGCCTAAAACAACCAGATACTTAAGTGCATACTGAGTGAAATAAAAGCAATCAAATGGCCTAAGCAACAAGATAGATAGAGGTGGGCCACTCACAGAGAAAGGAGTAGCAACAAACCTTGGGAAAAAATGATGAGTTTATAATGCATGTCAGAAGCACTGCTTGGTATACTATCTTATAGATTCATTTATTATTAAACAAAGGCAGTATTTATAATTGGAAATATTAAAGGCTGATAATACTCAAGGAATTGTCCCTGAGGATATTTTCCCATTATCTTTTTAAAACTTACATTAATATTTGAGGTATTGCAGCAATATCTAATTTCTCAGCTCAGCTTATGAGTTAACACTGCTTAGAACACCAAGATAAGCTGTGTTACACAAATGTATCATTAATACTTGTAATCTTTATAAAATCTTTTTAAAAAAGTACTTGCAATCTTTGATAATACCCTACCAATCAGGAAGGTCTAACCATTATGTGAAATGCCACCCCCATTACCTTACTTCCTTATCCCTGGTCAGTTTTCTTCATAGTATGATTATCACTTGATATCGTATATATTGATTTATTATTTTTCCCCCTTAAAATGATGACCTTATGAAAACATATCTGTCTGTTTTATTCATAAGTTTTATCCTTAACACCTAGAATAAATATCACTGAAGTTCAGGACAAAAGGTAGAAGGGGAGCTGGAGAAAGTCTTACACTGAAACAGAAATAGGACAAAGAAAATATATAAAGTCCTATGTGGACACAAAACTAGGAGTATAGAGCTCACAAGAAAATAATGGAAACTCCTAGGGGTCAAAAACAAATGTGCATTTGGTAACCAGAGTAACGAGCTTGAGAGCTTACCAGTGGTTACCTTGGGGAGGTCTTCCAGTTAGGTAATCAGTGGACATTTGAGAATCAGATCTCTGCAGAAAGATGCTTAGGTATCATTGGCATACTAGAATATAAAAAAAAAATTGCCTCAGCCTGGGTCCTGGGAAAAATGAAAAGGTGTCCCTGAGAATTATTTACCTCCTATTTACCTCCTCTCAAATCTTTGGGCTTTAAATTTATAGTATCTACGTAGTCTAGGAATCCCAACCCAAAAAGCTGAAATAAATATTAGTTCTAGGGTGTGCTAGTTATCAATTTATTGTCTGTGAGCTCTGAGTCCACCCTCTCTGTCTCGCTTTGTAATATTGGAGCCTTACCCTGTAATTATTTCTCTTGCACCTGATAGCCCAATGTTAAGCTTTGTCAAGAGTATCTTGAAAGGACAAGGCTAGTCAGCCCACTGAGAAAATGTAAATGGGGCACCTGGGTGGCTCAGTCAGTTAAACTTCTGCCTTAGGCTCAGGTCATGATCCCAGGATCCTGGGATCAAGTCCTGCATGGAGCTCCCAACTCAGTGGGGAGTCTGCTTCTCCCTTTGCCCCCCACCCCACGCTTGTACACACTCTCTCTCTCATAAAAATAAATAAATAAAATCTTTTTTAAAAAGGAAATGTGAATGATTTCAAACAAACTGATTTTACTCATTAAATATAATAAAACATACAAGATCTGTTTCTGAAAACCCAATAGAAATTTAGTAACCAGAATTCTCACCTAACACACAGTCTTGTTTTCAATGGTAAAGCTGTTTCAAGCCAAACTTAATTTTTCAAATAACTAAAATATTCCCTAGTTACATTTAACATTTTAATAGACTTCTGGCTTCTTCAACTCACAGATGTATTTTTGAAGATTTGCAACCTCCTCTCTACATGGATGGCTTTTAAGCAGCTTTTTAGGTTAGTAACCTCTAGTTTCATTTTGCATAAGATTGGTTGTTTATACATACCATTTCACATTCCAAAAATCTCCCCATTTTACAGATAACAAATAATAAATGTATGTAACATTTTAGCTATAATAATGAAAATCATTCAGGAAAAAAAAGGCTTGCCAATTAACTAAATTTTGACTTGCTCTATATTAATTTTAACTTCTTCTACATTAGAACTGTGAAGTGAAAAACATACCCCACCCCATATTCTAGCAGGTACTGCCCTATAATGGTTAATTTTATGTCGCAACTTGACTGGGCCAAGGAGTACCCAGGATTTGGTCATTTTGGGGGGTGTTTCTATGAGGATGCTTTAAAAAAATTTTTTTTTTAAGATTTTGTTTGTTTATTTGACAGAGATCACAAGTAGGCAGAGAGGCAGGCAGAGAGAGAGAGAGGAGGAAGCCGACTCCCTGCTGAGCAGAGAGCCCAGGATCCTGAGATCATGACCTGAGCCAAAGGCAGAGGCTATAACCCACTGAGCCACCCAGGCGCCCCATAAAGATGCTTTCAAATGAGATTAACTTTTAAATCAGTAGATGAGGGGCACCTGGGTGTCTCAGTTGGTTGATCGTCTCCCTTCAGCTCAGGTCATGATCCCAAGGTCCTGGGATAGAGCCCTGCATCAAGCTCCCTGCTCTGTGGGGAGCCTGCTTCTCCCTATCCCTCTCCCTCTGCCTGCTGCTCTGCCTACTTGTACTCTCTATCTCTCTGTCAAATAAATAATAAAGAAATAAAATCTTAAAAAAAAAATAAATAGACCAGTAGATGAGTAAAGCAGACTACCTTCCCTAATGTGGGTGGGGCTCATCTAATCAGTTAAAGATCTGAATAAAACAAAAAAGTTTGACCTCCCCCAAGTAGGAGAGAATTGCTTCTGCTTGACTGCTTTTGACCTGGGATATGTTTTTCCTGCCTTTGGACTTGAATTGAAACATCAGCTCTTCCTGGGTCTTGAGCCTGCCAGCCTTCAAACTGAAATTACACCATCAGCTCTCCTGGTTCTCAGGTCTCTGGCTCAGACTGAAACTACACTAGTGATCTCCTAGGTCTCCAGCTTGTCAACTCACCTTGCAGATTTTGGGTCTCGTCATCCTTCCTTATTATAAATCAATGTGTGTGTGCGTGTGTGTGTGTTTATTAATTCTGTTTCTCTGGAGAACACCCCAAATGATCTCCTATTGTCCACCTCCCCACTAAAACATTCCCCTATACAGCTATACATTATCCATACCTTTCTTCCCCATTTTGAAAGATAATATGTTTAATGTCCCCTCTTTTCCTCTTCTCTGTAACTGCCATCCCACTACCTTCTGAAAAATATTCCTACTCCATTGCTGTAATTACATAGCTAGAATATGAGCTGGAACCTTTTTGAAGACTGCCTACTCTCCAGACCACAGTCGTTTGGCTGGGGGGAGAGAGGAACATCTGATCCAAGCTGGGCCAATCAGAGGCCTTACAACATGTAAGATTTGGGGGGTTTTTTGTTTTGGTTTTTTTGTTTGTTTTTGTTTTTTGTTTGTTTGTTTTATTTGTCAGAGAGAGCGAGCAATGGCAGAGAGAGTGGCAGGCAGAGGCAGAGGGAGAAGCAGGCTCCCCGCTGAACAGAGAGCCCAATGTGGGACTCGATCCCAGGACGCTGGGATCATGACCTGAGCCGAAGGCAGCTGCTTAACCAACTGAGCCACCCAGGCGTCCCTTTTTTGTTTGTTTTTAATTTAGAAACTGAAGAGAATTGATTGAAGTCCTCTTCTGCTAGCAGCCATGTGCAGAAATCAGAGTTAGATTAGAATTAGAATACAGAATTCTAAGAGCATGAAGCAAACACACTGAAGCAGCGGCAAGTGCTGAAAAAAGAACCCTACTGATAATACCCAATTCTCCTGTCCTGCTGACTCCCAAAGCTTAGCCTCATCCAGCCTCTGTGTCAGTTATACCAGTCAATAAATCCCTTTTGACCTAAGCTGGTCTGACTCAGGTTTCAGTCACCTGAAACCAGAGGAGACACAGTAAATTCCTACTGTGTGCAAATCATTATGGAAATTTATATAATTGAACTAAACACAACCAAACAAAATTCATGAATTTTATATAATCAGTTTTCCATGAATTAACATTTTTTCAAATATTAAATGTGTTCACTCATTGCCCTAAAGACATTATTAACATTGAGGCTACCTGAAATGCAAAATTTACCCACAAAGAATCTCTCTTTGCTTGTACTTATAAGGGACTTTACCAAATCAGAAAGCACAATTAGAAACCATAATGAGGGGCGCCTGGGTGGCTCAGTGGGTTAAAGCCTCTACTTTCCGCTCAGGTCATGATCCCAGGGTCCTGGGATCGAGCCCCACATTGGGCTCTCTGCTCCACGGAGAGCCTGCTTTCTCCTCTCTCCTTGCCTACCTCTCTTGCCTACTTGTAATCTCTGTCTGTCAAATAAATAAATAAAATCTTAAAAAAAAAAAAAAAAAGAAACCATAATGAGCTCATGTTCCCTGATGAACACTATGAGGTCCATTAAAAATACTATATAAAAATACTATAATAAAAAACACCCAAAATTCCACAATCTCTGAATCTTTCAGGAAAAATCATGCATGTTTACAAACCAAGGACATCAATAAATATCTTCTTAGTACTTATAAATTTAGTAAACACTAAATTCTTCTAAATCAGATAAAAGCTGTATTATCTTCCTATACATCATAGGATCACTGTTACAGAGAAAGCATTTAATTATAAAGAGTAATTAGCCCACAGGCCGTATGAAAAATAAACTGACCCTGAATTTCCTCTTCAACAAGACCAATGTTATTCTGTGAACTAGGAAAGATGGTGGCTTGGATGAACTAAAATTCAAGTACCATGCAAACTTCAGTATTCAAATTCAATTAAATTCAAAGTATGTAACCATTTACTATTTTATAAAGTTGCTAACAATGGTTTTAATGGCTGATTTCTCTAATCTCAAGCCTATATATTTTCCTGAATAATGTGCTAAGCAGCACAACTGTGAATAAAAAGATCATAAAAGACAAAGAAGCAAACACACATATACACTTCAAAGATACATATAATAAGAACTTAGTCATGAAGGGTTTGTACCCTCTCACGATCATAGTTCCACATAACTTCTTTTTCACTCATTTTAATTTCACCATTAAGAAAGAGAATCAGGTAACCTGAGAATGGGTAAGAGAGGTAAAGCAAGCTTGGAAGTAGTCAATACTTTTAATAAGGCACGTGAAACAACTAGATGCTGAGAGATAAACCAGTTAGAAAAAGCTTTAACAAAACACAAAGCCCCAGAATCATGCACAATAATCAGAAAGGTTGGGTATTCCATGTTTTTGTTTTATAGAATTTCAGGAAACGTTATAAGCTTCATTTTCCCAACAGCACTCTGAGAACAAGTAATAAATATAGTATGTCAAGTTCAGCTCAAAGAACTATATTTTCACAAATTCTCAAATCAAAAACCCCTTATTCTACTGTAGTGTTCTCAATCCCATCCCCATTAAGACCCCTCACACAATAACCACTCTGCCAAGAGAGCAGCAGAGAGATTATCACAGAAGATAGAAAGATTAACACCTGCTCATACTAATATGCAATTCAGAAATATTTGTCCATGTGTTTTTTTAAAAAGACTTTATTTATTTATTTGATAGACAGAGATCACAAGTAACCAGAGAGGCGGGCAGAGAGAGAGAGAGGGAAGCAGGCTCCCCGCCAAGCAGAGAGCCCGATGTGGGACTCGATTTCAGGACCCTGGGATCATGACCTGAGCTGAAGGCAGAGGCTCCAACCCACCGAGCCACCCAGGCGCCCCTGTCCATCTGGTTCTAATCCAGTAAACACGTTTTACAGTTAAGAGCCTTTGGCATTTTGTGATATACAGCATTCAATCAATGAAATGTTCAGAAAGGTTTTGAGTCTCTACTAAGGAAAACATTTTAATCAAAAGAGTGTCAAAATAAGATTAGAGTTAATATAAGTAACATCAATGAAATGTTTGGTGGAAAAGATTAAATTCAGTAAATCTTAAAGACTTAATTACCTTAAGAGACTAATACAAGAAGGAAAAGACATGGATTCTTCATATATCTCACAAATGAAGAGAATGTGCATATAAATGAGGGAGAGGGCATGAACATATATGCTTGCCTATGTATAGAATCTCTACAGAGGATACATGAAAAACTGAAATGACTTCTGCCTCTGGACTAAAGGACTGTATGACTGGTGAACTGGGCTAAGAACACTAACTTTTCATTATATATTCCTTCAACTTATGGAACATTTGACTGTATTTTCAATTCAATAAACAAATTTAAAATAAAAAAAGCATAAACCATGAATACAAGTAACTTCTATGAAAGTAAAATTTATAAGTTACATGAATAAGATACAAAGCACACTGGAGATTCAGAGGACAGAAAGATGATTCATCTATGAAAACAGGGAAACTGTCAACAAGGAGATGGTTCATGAGATGGGCCTTATTAGATATATAAAAGAAATCATTCCAGGGGAGAGAATACTGAGTATAGACACAAAGTTGGGAAAGGCTGGGCATGTTTAGGAAAGTATTCATGTAGAAGTTTAAGTCACATATAAGGTGCCACACTCTTTTCCTATGGCTGCTAACAAATTACCATATAATTAGAACCTGAAATCTAAACAAATTTATCATCTTACAGTTTCTGTGGCCATGAGTCCATGTTAGGTTGGTCCTCTGATCAGGTACTCACTAGACGAAATCAAAGTATCTGCCAGGGCTATGGTTTCATCTGAAGTGTGAGGTCCTTCTCCAGGATCACTGGTTATGGACAGACTTTAGCTCCTTGCACTGCTAAGACTGACTCCCATTCTCAGATAATAATAATGTCCCTTTCAATTAAAGTCAACTGATTTGTAACCTCATCACAGACATGATATCTTAGCATGTCTCATCACACAGAGAAGATCTTATCACACAGAGAAGGTCATATAGAAGCCACGAGAAGATTATACAAAACATGTACATCAGAGTAAGACTCGTCGGGAACATCTTAGAATTCCACCTATGGTAATGGAAGAGAATAAAAATTCTTTAGGGCTATACCAAATCCAACTAAATAGTTTTCCCTGCTGTTTTTCTGTTCTCAAAGATGCTGCTTGTAAAATGTATATACATAATAACAGCTGCAACCAAGAATCTTCCCACATTTGGTAACTTTATTCTTTGACTGTTGATGGTAGCTACTTCATATATGACCTATTTTACTAACTAGGAATATCTGCCTTTTTCTCACAGTCTTTAATTCAACATGAACAATTCCCACATCTGAATGAGGTCATTCCCGGCTGGCTTTTCTCTTACTGTTAGATTAACACTCCCTTTTTCCACAAAGACCTAAAATCCTTGTTGTACATTTTCCCTTTTTTTTTTCATTTTCCCTTCTATTATTGACTTTTATTTTTCTTGTCTTATGTTAGTTCCTGCTACAGAAAATTTTAGGTATTCTATGGTTCTCTAGACTCCATCTTATCTATCCCAGAAAGAATTACAAATTTATAAAATGTCAGTTCAAGGGCCAGATGGATGATTAAGTATACACATAATTAATATTTCTACAGTGTTGAATATGAATCTTTAGGAATACAAGTCTCAGAGTTAGAAATAGTCACTTCTTTGATCTGGCAGCTTATATTTTTCTCACAGATAAAAATGAAAAGATTTGGTAACTTTTACCTACGGATTTAGATGACAAATATACTGATAGACAAAGAAGTACACCACCATGAAAAGAAGGCCACCTTATGTAACTATTAACAACATGGCACAGGTTTGAGATCTTCTTCAGACAGCTACTACCACTGCTATACTGATTTAACAAGGTGATCTGTATTCTGCAATTTTATTTATTTGTTTTTTTGTTTTTTTTTTAGTAAACTCTACACCCAGTGTGAAGCCTGCAGTCACAACACTGAGATCAAGAGTCGCATGCTCTACCAACTGAGCTGAGCCACTTAGGCATCCCTGTATTCTCTAATTTTAAACAGAGCGCTAGTATGTCTTCTTCTAACAAAAGGGACATTTATTAAAAATTACTGTTTGATTGTAGAAATGATAAAATAAACATTGCTAGCGATAATTATAATTTTAATAGCCTTGGCTTCCAAACAATGGCTTCCAAATTTGCAAACAGATTATCAGGCCAAGCACAAGATCAGGTTTTCTTAGTAGCAGTTTTATAGCATAATAGATAATTAAGCCAACAAATACCAAATGAGTCCCCACTAAGTGTAAGGTACTGTCTGGTAGGTGGGTGATGGTGGAGAAGAAAAAATACAGGGTGAATCAAACATGAATTCTGCCCCGAAGTTATTTATAAGTAAAAAAATCCTGAGGGCAGGATCAACCCAATTTTCCTTTCCCTTATGTAGCAGACAGACGCTTTAGGTGATCCCTATCATTCCCAATGCTTGTATTCTTATCCTTGTTAACCCTCTCTCCCCTTGAGTGTAAGCAGGACCTGTGACTTGATTGTAACCAAAAGAATTTGGTAAAGGGTACAGAAAATGAGCTTAATTATTTGTACTTAAGTATGTGATTATGTTACATAATACTGTAGCACCCATCTTGATGGAGAATCTCTCCATCACTGGCTTTGAGGAAGCAAAGGGCCATGGTCATAATGCCACACTACCAGGAACTACAGG
This sequence comes from Mellivora capensis, assembly GCA_004024625.1. Taxonomy (NCBI): domain Eukaryota; kingdom Metazoa; phylum Chordata; class Mammalia; order Carnivora; family Mustelidae; genus Mellivora; species Mellivora capensis. The sequence goes on along the minus strand of PISX010037080.1, from coordinate 1,662 downwards.
AGACTTCTAGGAGATGAAGCCGACCTCTAGCTGACAGCCAGCAAGAAACTGAAGGCTTCCGACAACAAAAAGGAACCAAATTCTGCCAACAACCTGAGTAAACCTGGAAACTGTTCCTTTTCCCTGTCAAGCCTCAGTTAAGAACTACCTCTTGGCAAACACCTTGATTCAAGTTTTGTGAGATCTTCAGCAGAGGGCCCACAGAAACTAAATGCATGTTGCTTAAGAACTAAATTTATGATAATATTGTCACAGAGCAATAGATAAACAAATACATCTTCATTCTTTTTTCTTAAGATTTTATTTTTAATGAGGGAGAAAGTACACACGAGTGAGAGAGCACAAGCAAGGGGAGCAGCAGACAGAGAGAAAGAAGCAGACTCCCCATTGAGCAGGTAGCCTGATGTAGTGCTCCATCTCAGGACCCTGGTATCATCACCTAAGCAAAAGGCAGATGCTTAACTGCCTGCGTCACCCAGGGGCCCCCATAACCTTCATTCATACTCAAATTGCTCACATATCATAAGGGGTATACTCAAGTATTCTAAACATCATCAGATCACCACTCATAAAATCCCCAGCCTACAAACAAGAGAAAAGCAGAATCAGTTACATAGTCACACTCTTTTGTAAGAAGCAAGCTCCAATTTGTTGACAATATTGCCAGAAGGACCAGGCTGTTTACCTGATTAACAGTTAAAAAGTAAAGGTCATTCACAGACCTGTACCCCTGGGGCTAATAATACATAGTATGTTAATAAAAAATTTTTTTAAAGGACTAATGATATATTGTATGTTAATTAAAAATTTTTTAAAAATAATTAAAGGTCAGCAGGTCATTTCAGAGGGCAAGCAGCTCCCATTTCTTAAATAAATGATCAAAAGGAGTCATGAGGCCTATTAAATATGAATGGAAAACAAAGTGTCAAGGAGCAACACAGTAGCTGATAGAGATGATACGCTGGGGTGTAGAAAAACAATCGCATTTCCACTTACTCAAAGAAAGTAAAAATATATGCCTCCTAGTAAAATACAGCTACTTATCCTCTTTTCTAAAAGCCAACTTTGCCTATATTATTTTGTTTTATTGAGATATAACTGACAAATAAAATTGTAAGATATTTAAAGAATACAATGTGATGAAGTGATGTATGCATACATTGTAAAAGGATTCCCACAATTAAACTTATTACATATACACTGCCTCACATATTTACCTCCCTCTTTTTTAAACCAACTTTTCTTTTTTTTTTCCCTCCTATATTTTAATTAATTTTTTATTAACATATAAGTTACGATTTTCCCTAGGGGTACAGGTCTGTAAATCGTCGGACTTACACATTTCACTGCACTCAACATAGCACATACCCACCCACAATGTCTATAACCCAACCACTTTCTTCACATACCCTCTACCTCCAGCAACCCTGTTTATTTTCTGAGATTAAGAGTCCCTTTTGGTTTGTCTCCTTCCCGATCCCATCTTGTCTCATTTTTTCCTTTCCTACGCCCCAACCCCCGCCCCGCCCTGCCTCTCAAATACCTCATATCAGAGAGATCATATGGTATTTGTCTTTCTCTGATTGACTCATTTCACTCAGCATGATACCCTCCAGTTCCAACCACTTCGTTGGAATTGGCAAGCTTTCATTTCTTTTCATG